>VMBQ01015452.1:0-12469 GCA_007657795.1 Dreissena rostriformis | reverse complement strand
AACATTGAAATTTTAAGACTTACTTGATAAATGACATATTTTATATGGTGTGTTATGGCTGTTAATAAATAAATGTACTGCATTTATGTTGATATGTTGTTTTGTAAACGATGTATATGGCACATTTTCACAACTGATTCTATGCATTAATAACAATGCAAATTAACATAAATATTGGAACTATTTATTACTTAATTAATAATCAGCACTCGAAATGGGAAAAATAAATAAATAAGAGGATTTTTATCAACAAAAAAGACGGGCATTACCGAAATAGTGTTTACCATTAAAAGTCAAAACGCGTTCGAACGCCATGTCAGGTACAATTTTCTATTTTATCTATTTTATATGCTGTAGTACTTTTTGAAAACTTTTCCAAAATGAACTATATTATTGTATAACAAGTATCATATGAACTGCTGAATATGTATCAGAATTTTCATTTTCCTATAATTATTGTTATTATAACAAAATAAAACCCATACTGCAGCAAACACAAATTTACATATAAAATGCGAAACTTATTTATAGTGTTTATATGAAATAAATGTAACTTTATTTAATAATTATTCTCTTTTCAGGTGTTTGAAGTAAGATGGCGTAAATTGCAATCGTCAAGCTTGCTCATTTGCGTATTATTTATTGTGGAGGACCATAACAAGGAAAACTATGAATCAAAATCATGAGGATGACAACTTTATAATTATATGCAACTGTTTTTCAGCAATTACACAGTTCAATTGTTCAGTATATGATTAAAGCGGGAAAAAGTAATTGATGATGTATTATGTTTCGTTTGAAGCATATTTTTTATGACAACAATACTTTCTGCCAGCAACACAGCTAACGTCTAAAAATAATCAATTTACTCCCCCCACCCCATTAAAAGACGGTTAGTTTTCTCGTAAAATATCATCCGAAAAATGATATTTGACATCCGGATATATAGCACCATGATGTGTAAATTGCATACGATAAAACATCTGTGGTTGGCATTAATTAACCAATTATACAATGTTGCATCCGCTCGACATCGTTTCTTAATTGATAACAATTGCGATAATATGCATTTCCAGACATGTTATATCGATACAGTTCTGCGTATAGAACAATATTTATACATGATTTGATGAGAAATACTTTGATTTGTGTTATTGCGCATGCATTCTGAGTTGTATTTTATGTTTTGACACCACACAATTTATTTAAGGAGTTTATTTTCTATTTTCACCCATTGAATTTTGGGAAATAAGAACATGTCAAGAACGTCAGTACATGTATGGATGTAATCGTTTCACGACAACAACGTGCATTACAAATGTCTCATCTAAATACAAATCAAATTACCGTAATTCCCCGCATGCCCATTATAGTAAATATGATAAGCGTCCTTTGCCCAACTTCGCGGCGGTCAAGTAAGATAATTATATTTCTGAATAAGTTATTCAGCCATTTGCATTGTGTCTGTCCAGTTACGTTATATAAAGAAACACTGAATACCACATCGATAGCATTAGTACTCGAAATATATGTAACACGTTGCATACCGTAACAGCAGACACAAAGACCACCTAAGCAGATGGTTGATGCTGAGGTTGAGTACATCATATGAAATAAATAAATACCAAGCATACTTTTCGCCCTCAATGGTAAACACTATGTCGGGTGTACCCGTTTTCGCTAAATTGTCGATTCAGATCGTTTCACTCGCTTATTTAATTTGTTCAGATATCGAGTCGTGATTATAATTTAAGGATCACATATTTTTAACAGTTATGTTAAATTGGAGTGTTATTAATTCATTAATTCCCTCTAGACCATATGGCAAACAATATACCAATGACACTTATATCATTTGCAATACAACATGAAACGCTGCCTTTATTTGAAAACTTGCATTTCGTGTCTCAAATCCCAATAGGCACACTTATATCAAACAATAACGACGAAAAAAGTGTAACTTGTGCCTTTTAAATGCGCATTAAATTGTTCCATGGCTAGAATGCAAAGTTACTTAGTTACTTTTAATTCGACTGTTTTGACGTTATGTCCGTACGTCGACGTACTGTTACATTTCATTGTTCAAGTGGCAATGTTTATTCTTAAAAATATACCAACAATATTTGTGTTTCAATACATTATTTCGTTATACATGTACTTGACACTGCATGCTTATTGCGTTGCATTTAGAAATGCTTTCTCAAATCAATCACACACAACTGAATTGTATATAAAGTAAGTGCAACACGTTTATGCTAAATCGAAGTAAACATGCACTTACATGTGAAGGTCCTAGCTTAGTTATCGCAATGATGCTCAGCTCGGAAATACTAAAACTTCAATGCGTTGCACTGACAGTTCCAGCTCGATGGCCCCAGCCTAATCATGTTGTTTTAAACGTTATGTATAATGTAATTTAATCCAATGTATTGTGTTTTTCGCTGCCCATTTAAATTCTGTGAAAGATCTTTATAATGGTCATAATACTTTCTCTCAAAATAATGTTTATGAAGTTTTATTATTCCTAGTTTTCTTAACCTTTAATATCATACACTAAACAGCCGCCAATCCATATGTATATATACGACTTACATCATGTGAATGACCAAATGACTAAATGGTATTGCATCGAACGAAATATTAAACTACAGCTTATGTGATTCGCAAACTTGTCTCGATATATTTGAAAGAAGAATCTTTAAAATCAGCACACTTGGAAAGTTTATATATACAATGCATAGTGTTATTATGTATAACATGAGATACACACTGTTTTAATTAACTTCCAAAGAAAATGGCAGTCATGCACAAAATTATGTATATTGAAGTTGTATAAATATATTGTGCGTGTCGACCAAGTATTTGCTTTTATTAAAAACAATACATAGTTATTTGGACAAACACACACGAAAATGAACACAATTACACATTTCCGATTGTAGACTAAAACTTCAGCGACTGACCATAAGAACTCTCTAACGGATATAGGTATAGTAATGAATGTGGTGAAATCATCCCATTACATATATATATGACAATTGCCCTGTCAAGTATGCCACAAGCATCTGTATTAAAAAATGAGAACACGTTCATAGGATTTTGGCTTTGCGTTTGGTTACCGAAGTGATAAATGACACGAGCATGTATTATTAAGCATGTGTGCTGTATGCTGCAATACCAGTTGATGCAAAGACTCTGCTTTGAAATTTTATCTTCCGTATTTTTTTGTTCTCGTTCACTTCTTGATATATACATACGCTTAATCTACGTTCAATCATGCATTGCGACTTTTAACTGTACCGCAATTACATTATGAGCAAACGTTGCAACTACATCATACCAACAGTTGAGGCATTTCTTTTAGGGAAGAATAAACAACAAAACGTCGAAGTATATAGAAGGCAATCAATCATATATACTTGATTCTATGCGCATCGTGAACATGATTCTATCGAACACTTGACCACTAAATCCAGGCGACTTCTGGTCAAGTCGTAGCTATCTGATATTAATGACTATTCTAGCGACGGACCGGATGGTCATCTGTCTAATACGGGACAGGATTTGAAAACGTAAAGAGGGATTGTCAAGTGAAATGGATAGCGTCTCCTTGTAATTAACTGACATAATGAAGCTAGTTCGATTTATCTTTCTGAGTTCGATGTGAGACTAATAAGTGACCAAATAAAATAATTTATCAGAGAGTTGATACAATATAAAAGAAAAATCTAATTTAATAAATTAAACATAATTAATTGCGAGAGTTGAGCAGTTATCAACATCGTTTGCGGTCCGCAGTCGTCATAAAAAAAGTATAATTAAAATAGTGTAAATGAATATTATGACGATGTTATGTTGATAAATGCCGCACTGGGGGAGTAGCTTGTAATCACGTACTTTAATATTCATCGCAGATTGTTCTCGTACGCAATTTAAACATCGCGAGTCAATCAACCAGTCTGCCAAACCTCGCGTGCATAAAATATTTCACCACGTTCGCACACTTCATCGAAAAAAAAATATATGTTGTAAACTCACATACGCAGTTTATGATTTACTGTGATGACAGTATTGTCTGTTTCATATTTGCAACATGTTTCATTTTTTCCTCGAAGCACATGGCTTCACGAAGCAGCACGAATTAGCATACTTAACATGTCAAACGTTCTTTTCAAATATGTACCCACAATAATATATAATATATACTAATATATGTTAATTCACAGGATGTACTCAAACTCAGCATCAACCATCNTTACATTAACGTCATGCGAGTGGGCAATCAAACACAATGGAATCAACACAAATGGTCGAAATTGATCGCAACATTATATAACACATTATATACCATTTACATATAAATATCCATAGCGAGTGACATATAAGACAACAATCTAACGCGTTTGCCAAACAAAAAGATAAAAAATCAAAAAATCAGTAACGAAGGATGATGCGTGGGCTTCTAGAAAAATAGAACGTTATGACATTTTATTTTTATAAAAATTGAAAAAAATAACAAACTACATATTCTTCAGCTTTATAACTGTCAAATAAATGTAACTATATTCGATAACCTCGCGAATCTACAGTTATGGAGTTAACGAGTTATCAATTAGGTATAAAGATCGCCGTGGTGTAGTGGTTATGGTGTCCGCCTAGCGACCGGGAGGTCGCGGGTTCGATCCGCACTGTGGGAGCGCTCTTTAGATCTCTCCCATAGACACCAAGTACTGGTTCTAGTCCCAGGAGTCATACTCGAGAGCATATCAAATAAGTAGTAAGTACTTTCAATGCAATCGAGCAAAAATAAATACGTTTAATGAGGTATTAAGTTTATCTTGATATCACGTTAATGGACTGACACAATGCGAATGGCTCAATAACTGATTCAGAAATATAATTATCTTCCTTGACCGCCGCAAAGATGAGCGATGGACACTTTTTATAGTTACTATTATGGGGCATAAAGCTAATACAGTGCACTGGTTTCTATTAAAGGGACTTGTTCACACTTTGATAAATTGACAAAATTGAAAAAAAATGTTTCGGATTTGCAAATTTTCATTGTAGTTATGATATTTGCGATAAAAAAAAAAAAATACGAAATTGTTTCCATGCTCTAAAATATCCATTATATGCAACTTTTGACGATTTAAAAACCTGAAAATTATAAAGCGTCTCAGACGCGAAATGAGTCAGAAATTGTGAATGGGATCCCAGCTAGTATACCAGAATGCAGCATGCGCATGCGCATGCGCGCTGCGCTTATCCGCTTTTGGTTTACAAACATTGCATTTGCATTTCTGCGATCGAAATTGTAAAAAAGAGAAACACAAGCCGGAGCCAGCGACATCGCTCGAAATTATATATAATACATGACGCGAGAATGTATTATTAAGCACGTGTGATGTATGCTGCAAAACTAGTTGATGCAAAGACTCTCCTTTGAAATTTAATCTTCAGAAATAATTTGTTCTCGTTCACTTCTTGATATATACATACGCTTAATCTACGTTCAATCATGTATTGCGACTTTAAACTGTACCGCAATTACATTATGAGCGAACGTTACAACTACATCATACCTACAGTTGAGGCATTTCTTTTAGGGAAGAATAAACAACAAAGCGTCGAAGTATATAGAGGGCAATCAATCATATATACTTGATTCTATGCGCATCGTGAAAATGATTATATCGGACACTTGACCACTAAATCCAGGCGCCTTCTGGTCAAGTTGTAGCTATCTGATATTAATGACTATTCTAGCGACGGACCGGATGGTCATCTGTCTAATACGGGACAGGANCTTCACTTTCAAAACAGTATTTCAGATATATTTTAGTGATGAACAGACATACTTATTGCAGGGGATGCAATGTTTTCTGACCACAGGAAAGACCTCGACTGTCGACAACTGGCGCTTGGGTTTTGTGGATCGTATTGCTTGCGAAATAGCCACATCTTTTTAGAATAAGTGGCCCTCGCCATCCAACGAGCCCTGTAAATAGCAGCAGGGTACCGAAACCGTATTCCAACGTCAGGTGTACAACCCAAGCAAACGATAGAAAGTTCAAGCAAGTCGTAGTAGTTGTCACGAGGATGAAATTTTATTCAGCTGAGACTGTGCAATCTTAATAACATCATCCTTCCATGGAGCGATCATTCTTTCTATATTTTTATATTCAACTGCTGTACAAAATAAGTTCTGGTCATTACGAGGCCAAAACATCACTGAGGTAGCCAAACAACTCCATGTTAGGAGACCTTGAGACGTAATGTACACAGAAAACCTTTTCAAGAATAATTTCTGAGATGTGCTGACGACAGGCCAAATTTATGAACGGTTGACCAAGCTCTGCTTCCAAACGAATACAAGTGCCACCTTTTGTTTCAGTATTTGAAGAAGTTGTATCATAGCAGAGACCCTTGCTCTTGTCTCACAAGCCCCAGTCATCAATAGTGTATGTTATTGCTTGTGCCATTGAAGCGGCCGTGCCATCTTTGAGCTTAGGGACAGCTAACATTTTTTACCATATCCTGCCCAGAAAACAGAATCGGAAGTCGATCGACTTTACTTCGTTCTGAACCAGTAAAGTCATCCATTATCTTACCGTCCCAATGCAAAATTAGTTGAACTGCGGTATCAAACATTTCCTTGACTTCCGAGCTGAAAAGCTTGCGATGGTTCATGCGGGCTCGTCTTATAGCCCTGGCACTAATAACCACTTCTTTCGCATCTTGCTTAAGCAGTCCTGAAGATGTTATTGCTGAAAATATATGTGCAGCATTTCTATTAGAAATGTGTGTTCTATCACGAGCAGCAGCTACTTGAGGAGTCACAATTATCGCTGTGCCTCTCGCTGTCTGTGTCTTTCGAACTTTCGGAATGGATGGACCTGCTTCAGGTCCAGTATCTGAATGCTGTTACAAATTCTCATCGCTAGAAGTAGCAGTTACAAGTGACATCGATTCTGATGTTGTCGCTCCTGTTGAATTTACTTTTGACGAATACTGTTCAGCTGCTTTTTTCCGTTTTATTGCTCGATCTTTCTTCAGTGCAAGTGATGTGTATACACCACACATTCTACCTCTGCGACCTTTCTCTCGCTGATCAAGTAGAAACAATCTGTCCTCTTCAATCGTTATGGTTGACATGGCATCCTGATTGGCAATATCATAAAGATCATTTAGTATTTTACATAATTTCTCATGATTAGACAGATTTGGTGCAGAACTCCGTTTGATATTCTTCTTAAGACACTGCCATTCAGAGTGCAGTTTGCGGTCGTGTTCAATCACGTGATTTCTGTCTTTTGTGGGAAATTCGGGCCATCTCCCATATCGACAACAAAAGTGAAACAGATTTGTCAATACTTATTTAAACTTTTGTTCTCATCACGTGGCGATCTATTGAAGGTTTTGTTCTACTATTACATTGATAGTAGAACAAAAGCTCAAATAGATCGCCACATGACGGAAGTTTATAACTTTGAAACGTTTCTTTTGTCGCACCGACTAACCAAATAGACTTCGGAATAATGTGCCTGAATCAGTCTAGGTGTAATCGTTCTGAAAATAAAATAACACCCCCAACATTGAAACTTTAAGACGTACGTGATAAATGACATATTTTATATGGTGTGTTATGGCTGTTAACAAATAAATGTACTGCATTTATGTTGATATGTTGTTTTGTAAACGATATATATGGCACATTTTCACAACTGATTGTATGCATTTATAACAATGCAAATTAACATAAATGTTAGAACTATTTATTACTTAATTAATAATCAGCACTCGAAATCGGAAAAAAATAAAGAAATAAGAGGATTTTTATCAATAAAAAAGACGGGCATTACCGAAATGGTGTTAACCATTAAAAGTCAAAACGCGTTCGAACGCCATGTCAGGTACACTTTTCTATTTTATCTATTTTATATGCTGTAGTACTTTTTGAAAACTTTTCCAAAATGAACTATATTATATTTTAAGTAAGGTAAATTCATTTACTGACCTTCAGTTAAGTTAATTCACCTAATGACTACTTATCTCTGTGAAGGAATCCCTTTAAACAAATGTAATATACTGCATAATTATATAATAATGAGGAATATCCAGTAAAATGTGTTCGTTTGTTGTATGTAATTAAACTTAACTCTTATTGTATAACAAGTATCATATGAACTGCTGAATATGTATCAGAATATTCATTTTCCTATTATTGTTATTATAACAAAATAAAACCCATACTGCAGCAAACACAAATTTACATATACAATGCGAAACTTATTTATAGTGTTTATATGCGATAAATGTAACTTTATTTAAAATATATTCTCTTTTCAGGTGGTTGAAGTAAGATGGCGTAAATTGCAACCGTCAAGCTTGCTCATTTGCGTATTATTTAATGTGGAGGACCATAAGAAGGAAAACTATGAATCTAAATCATGAGGATGACAACTTTATAATTATATGCAACTGTATTCCAGCAATTACACAGTTCAATCGTTCAGTATATGATTAAAGCGGGAAAAAGTAATTGATGATGTATTATGTTTCGTTTGAAACATATTTTTTATGACAACAATACTTTCTGCCAGCAACACAGCTAACGTCTGAACATAATCAATTTTCTCCTTCCCCCCCTTCCCCCCGTTAAAAGACGGTTTGTTTTCTCGTAAAATATCATCCGAAAAATGATATTTGACATCCGGATTGATATCACCATGATGTGTAAATTATAAAATTGCATACGAGAAACATCTGTGGTTGGCATTAATTAACCAATTATACAATGTTGCATCCGCTCGACATCGTTTCTTAATTGATAACACTTGCGATAACATGCATTTCCAGACATGTTATATCGATACAGTTCTGCGTATAGAACAATATTTATAAATGATTTGATGAGAAATACGTTGATTTGTGTTATTGCGCATGCATTCTGAGTTGTATTTGATGTTTGGACACCACACACTTTAATTAAGGAGTTTTTTTTCTATTTTCACCCATTGAGTTTTGGGAAATAAGAACATGTCAAGAATGTCAGTACATGTATGGATGTAATCGTTTCACGACAACAACGTGCAATACAGATGTCTCATCTAAATACAAATCAAATTACCGTAATCCCCCACATGCCCATTATAGTTAATATGATTAGCGTCCTTTTTCCAACTTCGCGGCGGTCAAGTAAAATAATTATATTTCTGAATAAGTTATTTAGCCATTTGCATTGTGTCTGTCCATTTACGTTATATTAAGGAACACTGAATACCACATCGATAGCATTAGTACTCGAAATATTTGTAACACGTTGCATACCTTATCAGCAGACACAAAGACCCCCTAAGCAGATGGTTGATGCTGAGGTTGAGTACATCATATGAATACGGAAATATAATTCTATATTGTATATTATTCTGCAAACATACTTCCGTGACATTGTTAACATTCATTTGAAAACTGTACGGGTAAGCAATTGTTAAATCCGTTTTATACGTATTTATAAGTTACCCAAACAAAAAGTCATATGCTAGAGACATGTGCATGATTTGATTAGCAGGCTTCATTTTTTTCATTGTCTGCCTAGATATAATTTTTTTCCGAGGGTGGTCTTTTTGTAGCTATGAGAAAAACCATTTGAATAATTCCATAATTTGCAAGGACCTACGGATTTTATTGTTCTTACTTTGTGTTATCACAGTGTTTGTTTAGTTTAAACACATTAAGGTTTGAAAAAAGTATCGCTAAATTGAATGTTTCGCATTACGTTTAACATCTTGAACAACCCAGTTTTAAATAGTGTATGCAAACATCGAAACCCTGTGTCAGTATTACTTTAAATTGTATAACTCTTCTATTTGGCGGTAAAACTTCATAATAGTTTGTACGTAAATACTTTAAATATTGCAGATAACGGAAATATAAAAATAATTTAGGTTTGAAATAATTGAATGCAACGATTGTGGGGTGTTAACCGATTTCAAGGCAAACCAACCCTTTCACTTATCCCAGAACTAAACATATTTTCTAAATCATGCGACACATGCTGTCATTGGTAAGATGTATATGTTGCCTAAAATAAATAGAAAAGGGGATGGTTAACAATTTGTTTAAAGAAATACTTTGCTTAGAATGATCTATTTATGTTATTAAGATATACATATGGTAAACTTGTAACTTCAACTCTGTGTTCAAGTGTTATATAAGTGCAATTAAAAAAATGAACTTCGTTAACGACTGTGGGTTTCAGGTAGGATTGTATCGACTATAATTAGTGATTGAACTTCGTATACATGGCGATACACATGGATGTTGTTTTCCATGTGCTCTTCTCTTGGTTAGTCGTTGGTTATATTCTTGTAAAAAAATTGTCTAAATGTGTGGTATAATATGAATAACTGTATTTCAGTAACTTTTTATCACATGTGTTAGCACACTCTTCTTCTTCTTAAATTCGACAATCGTTCTTACGTCAAAGATTGATTGTGTGAAATTGGATCATGAATGATTGGTAAACAATGTCGTTGCATCAACTGGTATTAAAGTGTTCAAAATACATGCTTAATTAAACGTTTCTGCGTCATTAATTTCTTCGATAACTATTATCGCTAAGCCCAAATCCTATGAACGTTTGGTCAACATTTTTAGGAAAGATGCTTGTGGCACACTTGACAGGACAATTGTGATAAATACAATGAAAGGGATGATTCCACCACAAGAATTACTATAATTATGTCCGTTAGAGAGTTCTTTTGGTCAGCCAAGAACGCTGTTGTCTATAATCGGTTATTTTCATATTTGCTCATTTTCGTGTGTGCTTCTCGAAATTATTAATGTTTTAATAACATCACCTTCCTGGTAGACATACGCAACATTTTTATAGAACTTTAATACACAGTATGCTGTACCTGCCGTTTTGACTGGAAGTTAATTATCACATTGTGTGGCGCCTTTTATATATAATAAGACTATTCATTGTATAAACAATAGCAATATCCAAGTGCGTTGTTTTTGAAGATTCTGATTTCAATCATATCGATACACATTTGATAATCACATATGTTATAGTGCAATATTTTGTTTGGTGCAAGATCTATATGGCATGCACGGTGGCCATGCAAATGATGTTTTGCGAAAATAGATATCGGGTGCTGTTTACGGTATGCAATTTAACGTTAAGCAAACAAAGAATATTAAAACTCCAGAAACATCATCCATAGAGAAGGTATTCTAACCTTCCGCTCGACTTGTATTTAACACTTGTGCCTCTACAATTACAGTATATGATAAACGAAAGTGAACGGTCAGCGAAATTTCATTATCAATTCGATTATAAGATAAAACATAAAATTATTAGGCGTGAGCCATCGCCGTAGAAATGGGCTTTGAACCGGTTTTACACTCTGTTAAAACCTACACATATTCCAGAATAAGTCCACTGCTTTAATCTTATTCCACAATATGGACAGTGTATCAGAGCTCAGCATAATTGCATACAATGTTGATTGGGGTATGTTTCGTATTTGTAGACATACGACATGTAAAACTAATATGACCCATTTAAGAATAGATTTAACGCTATTTTTATACACACAGAATGTGAAGATCCATAAAATAGGGTACATGGTTAGAACAAATGAGGCATTGAATAAAGAATGAAAATCTAAATACAACTCACTAAACAAGCAGTATCAATTACATGCATTCCGAAATTATTTATTGAAACAACAAATATTGTGTGTTTTTTGTTTTAGAAAA
Source organism: Dreissena rostriformis (assembly GCA_007657795.1). NCBI lineage: Eukaryota > Metazoa > Mollusca > Bivalvia > Myida > Dreissenidae > Dreissena > Dreissena rostriformis. The sequence goes on along the minus strand of VMBQ01015452.1, from coordinate 697 downwards.
AAAGTTAACGTTTTTGCGGAATTCATTGAAGAAATATCATTGTTTCTTTTAAATGCCTATATAAAATAGAAACGTCATTGTAAATGTACGTACATAAAGTCAAAAGATGTCCAAACAAAACTATTTAAAAGGGAGGAGTTTAATTACATTGTTCACATCATGCGTAATTGTAACTACGATACGATGTATCTAAATCGATGTTTGCTTTCAAATCATAGAAAAATAACATCTGCATTTACAAGAAACACGATTGTGTCGGTGATTTGTGATATACAATGTATGCATGCGCAGTCGGATTTGAGATAAGAAATGCATGTTTTCAATTAAAGTTAATAATAGTTTTTGTATTGCATATGATATCAGTATGATAAATATATTGTTTGTCATATGGTCTAAGGTGAATAAATGGGCAAATATTCGAAAAGACTGGCAGCATAATTATCACTCCAAATTTACATACATGTTTGAAATCTATATTAATTATTTTGTAATCATTACTCAAAATAATTAATAAACGTGTGCCACGATTTTCATCGAACATTTATCAAAAACGGGTATTCCCGACACAGCATTTACAATTAAAAGTCAAAAGTCTGCTAGGCAAAGACTGGTCGGCAAAGTCTGCTCGGCAAAGTCTGCTCGCAAAGTTTGCTAGGCAAAGTCTGCTCGGCAAAGTCTGCTAGGCAAAGTCTGCTCG
>VMBQ01015451.1:0-13148 GCA_007657795.1 Dreissena rostriformis | reverse complement strand
AGATGTGTATATTAATCGGCTGGAAATCTGTTGCGTCCAAAAGATGCATCAACGGTTATTTTAATTAAGGTTGATCTTCATAGATTTTCATAATTATTTAAAAAAAATAATATGATATGCATTTAATACAAACTAATCGAATATAATATTAAGCGTCCGTTTTCCCATATTTCAGAAATTAAACAATAAATAGCTCTATATGAAGACGCTATCTAACCATAGAGTCATACCAAAACCCGTGAATTTCGTTTTTTTAAATCATTAGCTGAACTTTATAACATAATATCTAACTGAATTGTTTGAAATGGTTCCTAAATTGGAAAAAAAAATCATTCAAGAACGCGTGGATTATCAACATAAAGAAAATGCATTGTTATTAAAATATATAAATCGATATGATCGAGTGCTTTTGAAGTCAGCCTTTTAATCCTGTCTAAGGATTGGGGCTTTTACCCAGATCGGAGTCACCTTTTTATTATTCGTTTTATAAAACTGTTTCTCAAAATTATTCTCTAAAATGAGACAAAAAAATTAAATTCGTGAACAAGACCTGTCGAAACTCCATACAAATCGCCGTGGCGTAGTGGATATGGTATCCGCCAAGCGACTGGGAGGTTACGGGTTCGATCGTTTCTGTGGGATGTTCTTTAGATCTCACCCATAGACACCAAGTACTGGTTCTAGTCACAGCAAACGGACTCGAGAGCGTTCAAATAAGCCTTAATCTTTCGATGCAATCGAGCTAAATTAAATAGGTTTAAACTTAAGCTCCATATATAACAACGACAAGTTACAAATGTACTTACCAAATTAAGCGGATGAATGGCCGTAGATGGGTTACACTCCACCTCGTCGTCATTACCGTCCAGTATATGCTTCAAGTGCGCGATATAGCTGGAGGCCAATCTTAGAGTGTCCAGTTTTGATAGCTTCGTGTCGGACGGAACCCATGGTAGAGTCGTTTTGAGTTTCGAGAACGCCTTGCTGAGGACGCGCATCCGGGAGCGCTCCCGCTCGTTGGCGGCGTGCCGCTGGATCGGCTGGTGTTGCTTGTTGTTCTTACGGAGGGCCGCGTCTTCGTCGTCGTCGTCGGCGCTCAACTTGGCGTCCTTCCGGCGACGAGGCATCTTCCTTCGTCAAGCGTTAAATTGTCCGTGGTGGAATGTACCTCAAAAGGATTTCAACTGCATATGTCCTTCAAGGGGATTTAAACCGCACTTGCCCGTTCGTGGGCTTTAAGCTGTACTGGTCAACTGTTTCTTTAAGGAACTGCCAATTGCTTCCAATCAAGGGAATTTAGTGAGTTGCCATTGTCACCGATATCCGTTCAAAGTCGTCATATGCGTTTTGTCATACCGTCTTTTGAAACTCAATATCTCTTCCATCACCGTCCTCCGTGTACTTTTCTTTTTAGGTTGATTTATAATATTTTATCAAATTGTGTCTTACAGTCAAACACATTAAAGTTAATAACTGTTCGTATTATTATTGCTATATAAATAATTTCCTTTTATTTCACACTGTGTGTTATTTCATAACAAAATTTGTCCTGATATATGTACACAATGACGAGACCTGTATGTATTTAATTATCACATGAATGCGGAATCAACACTAATTTTGTTATTTCTATCTATAAATACAAAATTAAGAAGATCTCTTTTCCACATTAGACATTCAAATATCGGTGTCCTAGTGGTGGTTTTCCTTTCAGATAAAATCCAGGGCCTTCACGATCAGTATAAACCCGAAATCTGCATCGATCTCGATCAAGACTTGGTATGCTTTATGTCAGTCCTTTTCTTGTAATCATTACATGCCTTGATCTGCCGTCGGCACCCTCCGCAACAGTCAAATGTCACACTTACACCTGTCTGTACAGCGCCCCGCCGCTTGGCTTATCGGACTAGCCATTGAAAACCAAGCCTCGCGTAACCGCGAGCTGAAGATTTTGCATCATGTGATTAAATATGTGCCAGTATTTAAGCACCAGAATATATAAATTGATTGTATATCGCCGCTATATTCACTGCGGTCTAATCGCGAATAATGTAAAGATTTTTTATTTTTATATTAATAAAAAGTTCCGATTATTTGAGCACACTTAATTAAATTTGCTCCCATCCAAATAACGTTATTTTCATTATTTTCTACCACAGAATGATGAATAATATAATAACTTCATCATATTGCACCATTTAAAATGGTTTAATCCGTACAATCGTTTTAGAGTAAATATTGCAGCACTTTTTGCGCGCGCGCACGTTCTAAGCGCGATTTTATCGGCCGATACAGCCAGTAAGTGTCCGTCTGTCAATAAATCACATAATCCCAAAGCTGGACGCCGTCAGACGACGTTGTGTGTATATACACGCGCGGATTCGACATTATAATAACCACAGGTGGGCGTAGTTAAGAGAATATCGTGGGCGGAGTTTAGAAGTTTCCACGCATGTAGAGGGCGGAGTTTACACGTGTAGCCTCACTGGCGTGCAAATATAATTGGATGAGAAACTGCTCTTATATGAATTAAGTATATTGGAGTTTTGTCTTTTCTATTAACAGCGCAGTTATGTGTTTTATGAATAGGTTCAGTTTCATGAAACCACATTATGTTTAAGCAAGATTTATGCAAGCTGTTTAATAAAGACATACAATGATTTATAATGGATTATCGGTTACTTCAATGAGACAAGTGCATTTACTAATTTTAATAAATCACCAAAGGTTTTCTATGCTAATGCATTATTTTTTTAACTGTACTGTAGTTTCTTTAATAATAATAACACATGTACATGAACTATCATCACTTAAAAATAAGAAAAAAAAAACAAGATTTTTTTTTTTTGTAACAAAAGGTGTAACAGTTGCACATTTTCCGTCGTCTGGCTGTATGTTTGTATTTCAAGCTTAGTTTCAATTCGAAAAACTTTGGTTTAGGTGTACCACATAATATAAACAATATTTCAACTTACTACGCATTATTGATACAATAAGATATTGAAAACTAGTACGTTCAAATAAAAATACCTTCGAATACCGATAAGTCAAAGCCACAATGCCATTTTGCTTAAATCGTAACAACATGCCAAATCATATGGCATGACCTTTGTTATGATTCTTATAATATGTCAAAGAATTGTCTAGGTTGATTTAATAACTGTTAAAGCCTCATTAACAGTCAAAATCAACGAATATTTCGTGAAATATTGCGTAAAATAAAGTAAACCCATACAAAATCAGTGTTCCTGATAGCAATAGCTAAATTTCAACGCTAGATGTGGTCTGGTAACATAGATTTTACAAGAAACAAAATGCCCTTTTTTGTGGTACAATATATTCAGCACATTTTCATGTACAATGTTAGTGTGTCGTATGAATAGATACCGTTGCGGGAAACTAAAATGGAATATGTTGTGCAACACAAAAGATTTTTGTATCTCGTTAAATGGATGCTAACAGACCACATCTGACGTTAAAATTTTGGCTATTGCTATAAGGAACACTGATTATTTTTTTGGGTTAACTTTATTTAACGAAATAGTTTACGAAATATTCGTTGATAAGGTCAAATATAAACTTCGGCTAAAACAAAATTAATAAGATCTATAATCCACTGAGAATGATCTATGATAATTATTGGATAGTATTAAGAAGTATTGAGAATGGACATCAATGAGGTATCTTAGCGTTCGCTAGCTCCATTGATGAGTGGTCACTTTGACATACATAAGCATTTATTCAACTATATGGCGGTTATATTGCGTTAATACTGACAGATCTGCTTTATCTATCATTTATGGATTATTAATGCATTACTTATGTCTGATTTATAGCTCAGAATATGATATATTGAAACGATATCCCCGCGGTAGTTGTCGCGGTGTGTGTTATTATCTCTCTATGTCAAAGCATTATTGTAAAAATATGAGTCAATCAGGGGACGTATAAACGTTTTTTTTTGTCTTCTAATGGCATTTACATTTTATGAAGGCATACATTTATATCGTCTAGACTTACATGCGGATCATAGACTGCAAACTGATTTTTAATTGTTTTATTTTTACGAAACTTCTGATGTTTCTGATGTAAATTTTTCTAGCAGTGTGTGACCTCATTTTGACGTCCATCGTATTAAAAATAGTTGACTAGTGGCCATGTTTTCCTTTCTGTTTTAACATCTTTAACATGCTACTACTTCTATTATGTTGATTTAGATCAATGTCGCATTTGGTTGTTGATCTCATGCTCGTTATAGCGCTCGTTTAAATAAAATGTCTGTTGACGTATTTAAATGGGTGAGAATTTACTTATTATTTTGAGGTATATATTTTTAATATGACCAAGGTCATAGTCGGTAGTATTCCTCGGCCTTGCAATAGTCTAGTTCAACTAAAACTTCCTTTATTTCTTACTGTTGTACTGAGTACTTAAATAAAAATATTGTGTAACTACATGAATAGTGAGCAGAGACGTAGATAACAGTTTCTTGTATACCTAATGATAAAATATGACATTTCTGCAGTGAAATAACAGCAGTGAAAAGAACAAAATTGTTCTTTTCACGGGTGAAAAGAACAAATTTTCGGAATTTCTTTTTCTATTTTTAGATTATCATATCAAGATGTACTTCCCTTGTTTATATCCTTGTTTATATTTTTCTATGATCACGAGTAAAATAAAATCGATTATCCACCGAATCCAACATATTTTCTTTTAATTTTATGCTTTTTTTACCGTTTATTTACATTGTAAAAGAGTTAACTGAAGAATTTCCCTGGAAAAATGACTTTATTTCGTAAACAAAATGACGTCAAAAATGACGTCATTTCAATGTATTGAGGCACGCCACGGGAGAGAGGGTCACTTTTCAGCGAAAGGGAAATTATAATTAATTATTTTCTTGAAAAAAGGGGCATAAAAGAAACAGAAAATTTGTTCATGTCAGTGTAAGATCGTTTGTTATTTCACTCGTGATCATAGAAAAATAATATTTTCACTCGTGGCTGCGCCACTCGTGAAAATATATTTTCTATGATCACTCGTGAAATAACAAACGATCTTACACTGACATGAACAAATNATAAACCACAAGCAACAAGACCAGCAGCAGCATCATTAGAATCACCAGTATAAGCACCATAAACCACAAGCAACAAGACCAGCAGCAGCATCATTAGAATCACCAGTATAAGCACCATAAACCACAAGCAACAAGACCAGCAGCAGCATCATTAGAATCACCAGTATAAGCACCATAAACCACAAGCAACAAGACCAGCAGCAGCATCATTAGAATCACCAGTATAAGCACCATAAACCACAAGCAACAAGACCAGCAGCAGCATCATTAGAATCACCAGTATAAGCACCATAAACCACAAGCAACAAGACCAGCAGCAGCATCATTAGAATCACCAGTATAAGCACCATAAACCACAAGCAACAAGACCAGCAGCAGCATCATTAGAATCACCAGTATAAGCACCATAAACCACAAGCAACAAGACCAGCAGCAGCATCATTAGAATCACCAGTATAAGCACCATAAACCACAAGCAACAAGACCAGCAGCAGCATCATTAGAATCACCAGTATAAGCACCATAAACCACAAGCAACAAGACCAGCAGCAGCATCATTAGAATCACCAGTATAAGCACCATAAACCACAAGCAACAAGACCAGCAGCAGCATCATTAGAATCACCAGTATAAGCACCATAAACCACAAGCAACAAGACCAGCAGCAGCATCATTAGAATCACCAGTATAAGCACCATAAACCACAAGCAACAAGACCAGCAGCAGCATCATTAGAATCACCAGTATAAGCACCATAAACCACAAGCAACAAGACCAGCAGCAGCATCATTAGAATCACCAGTATAAGCACCATAAACCACAAGCAACAAGACCAGCAGCAGCATCATTAGAATCACCAGTATAAGCACCATAAACCACAAGCAACAAGACCAGCAGCAGCATCATTAGAATCACCAGTATAAGCACCATAAACCACAAGCAACAAGACCAGCAGCAGCATCATTAGAATCACCAGTATAAGCACCATAAACCACAAGCAACAAGACCAGCAGCAGCATCATTAGAATCACCAGTATAAGCACCATAAACCACAAGCAACAAGACCAGCAGCAGCATCATTAGAATCACCAGTATAAGCACCATAAACCACAAGCAACAAGACCAGCAGCAGCATCATTAGAATCACCAGTATAAGCACCATAAACCACAAGCAACAAGACCAGCAGCAGCATCATTAGAATCACCAGTATAAGCACCATAAACCACAAGCAACAAGACCAGCAGCAGCATCATTAGAATCACCAGTATAAGCACCATAAACCACAAGCAACAAGACCAGCAGCAGCATCATTAGAATCACCAGTATAAGCACCATAAACCACAAGCAACAAGACCAGCAGCAGCATCATTAGAATCACCAGTATAAGCACCATAAACCACAAGCAACAAGACCAGCAGCAGCATCATTAGAATCACCAGTATAAGCACCATAAACCACAAGCAACAAGACCAGCAGCAGCATCATTAGAATCACCAGTATAAGCACCATAAACCACAAGCAACAAGACCAGCAGCAGCATCATTAGAATCACCAGTATAAGCACCATAAACCACAAGCAACAAGACCAGCAGCAGCATCATTAGAATCACCAGTATAAGCACCATAAACCACAAGCAACAAGACCAGCAGCAGCATCATTAGAATCACCAGTATAAGCACCATAAACCACAAGCAACAAGACCAGCAGCAGCATCATTAGAATCACCAGTATAAGCACCATAAACCACAAGCAACAAGACCAGCAGCAGCATCATTAGAATCACCAGTATAAGCACCATAAACCACAAGCAACAAGACCAGCAGCAGCATCATTAGAATCACCAGTATAAGCACCATAAACCACAAGCAACAAGACCAGCAGCAGCATCATTAGAATCACCAGTATAAGCACCATAAACCACAAGCAACAAGACCAGCAGCAGCATCATTAGAATCACCAGTATAAGCACCATAAACCACAAGCAACAAGACCAGCAGCAGCATCATTAGAATCACCAGTATAAGCACCATAAACCACAAGCAACAAGACCAGCAGCAGCATCATTAGAATCACCAGTATAAGCACCATAAACCACAAGCAACAAGACCAGCAGCAGCATCATTAGAATCACCAGTATAAGCACCATAAACCACAAGCAACAAGACCAGCAGCAGCATCATTAGAATCACCAGTATAAGCACCATAAACCACAAGCAACAAGACCAGCAGCAGCATCATTAGAATCACCAGTATAAGCACCATAAACCACAAGCAACAAGACCAGCAGCAGCATCATTAGAATCACCAGTATAAGCACCATAAACCACAAGCAACAAGACCAGCAGCAGCATCATTAGAATCACCAGTATAAGCACCATAAACCACAAGCAACAAGACCAGCAGCAGCATCATTAGAATCACCAGTATAAGCACCATAAACCACAAGCAACAAGACCAGCAGCAGCATCATTAGAATCACCAGTATAAGCACCATAAACCACAAGCAACAAGACCAGCAGCAGCATCATTAGAATCACCAGTATAAGCACCATAAACCACAAGCAACAAGACCAGCAGCAGCATCATTAGAATCACCAGTATAAGCACCATAAACCACAAGCAACAAGACCAGCAGCAGCATCATTAGAATCACCAGTATAAGCACCATAAACCACAAGCAACAAGACCAGCAGCAGCAGCAGTAGTAATTGTTCTGACATACTTGCAAAAGAAGACGCCGTTTGCCGGATTTAAGGCGACATTTAGCGAAATGCCTTACCACGTAAATGTCGAAGAATCTGTTTTATCTACAACAAGCGTCTAAGCTATGCCGAAACCATGCGTCTACTCGATCAAGATGGATTAACAAGATAAATGGCGGATTAATGGCGATTTCGCTGCCAGTTTGAATATTAATGCGATATTTTCATGTAAACAATTTGTAGAATCTCGGCGATGAGCGACTGATAGAGCATCGTGAACACAGGCCTCTGAAGACCTCCTATCAGAATGTCCATCACTTTCGGGGATTGTGTTTCTAAATTATTCGTGCATGTGATGTTAGACTTAGCATCAACACATTAAACTGCAGATTTCGTCGCGATATTTTTTTACTTCTTTAATTTTCACCCGTGTTTCTATATAATTTTCGTACATGTGATGTTTGACCTAACATCAGATAATGAAACTGCAGATTTCATCGCGTTTCCATTTTTACTTCTTTTATTTTCACTTTAGTTTTCTATGATAACTTTGTACCTACTTCGAAACTAAATTATTTACGTTAATATTGACAAAGTGTTCATTAAAGGAACCGTAACAGTTTTATTATATCGTGAAATTTACTTCATCAAGAGCGACATCTAAAATCTTGCTGTAAGCAGAATTATTATATATGTGTTGGAGGTATAGTACTATAGTATATACACTCTTAAATGAAGAGTCTTAATCAAGTTTATGTTAAAAAATTATGACGTACCGGTATTAAAAGTACAAAAATAAACTTTCTCTTTAATATAAGCATGACGAGTAAATTATATAGAAATGTTTTCTTGATAATGATATATACGTACTTTATTCAGGTAAATGCACTACATATTAATTAAACATAAATTGGCAAAACAATAATTAATATTAATTAATTGTTTGATGTACGATAATGAATATGAGCTTGTTTTATAACAATAAACCATTACGCCGTCCGTTCAGTAATAATAACCGTTGAACTATTAATAACGAGACCACAAAAGGCACACTGAACTTTACTACATTTTGGCAGATCGTATTGTCATGTGTCAGCCCGAACATATCAGGTTACATTATATTTATCGAGTATAATGACGAATGATATATCACAATCCATAACAAATGAAAATGTTTGTTGCTCTTCATGCGACCGATCCATCAAAATTGCCGCGACCCAAATTTGCATAGACCAAGAGAAAATAAATCTTGTTTTATTTTCCAGTAGGGGTATACAAACTTAAAAAATGCATTGCACAGGCTAATCTGAGACGGCACTTAACGCACATCCATGAAGCCCAGTTTCACAGAATTAGGCTTATTATTATTTCTTGTTTGTTTTCCCTACAATTTTGGAAAGCGGAATACAATTCTTGTACTTTCTTCCGTTGAACAAGAAAAGCCGTTGAGTGTGTTGTGTATTCTATCGAGGATATATATATCATAATCCAAGGGTAATATTTATATTCCAACAGATGTTGTTGCCTTCTGTATTATGTCATTCGCATGGTCTTGCTATAAATGAGCCTCGCTCTGTGAAAAGGGGTGTTTAATGCATGTGCGTAAAGTGTCGTCCCAGATTAGCCTGTGAAGTCCCCACAGGCTAATCAGGGACGACATTTTACGCTTTTGTTGTATGTTTTGTTCAAAGGAAGACTTTTCTTGACGAAAATATACTTTATGCGGAGGGTGTCTTCCATAATTAGCCTGTGCGGACTACACAGGCTAATCTGGGACGACACTTCATGCACATGTATTAAACCCCCTTTTCACACAGCGAGGTTCAAATGTTATATTACCGCTTCTAAATTTCTGTTTTGAATTTTTAAATATTTTAATAATACTAAAGAATAATACGTAAGAATAAATTGCTTATATTAAAAACCAATTAATAGTCGTCGATCCAGAATTTTGAACTGGAAAGGATTTGATAAATGCATTGATTTTCAGAATTTCCAGTTTCAGAATAACTCATGTAATTATTTATCTCATATTAAAGACAAAGTCTAGATGGTGAGAAAAGTAAGTTCTTAATTTAAGACCATGAGTCAATTTCTACTTACGTGAAAGTAAACCGTTATTAAGGTAATTTTACGAAGCCCCATTTAGAAGAAAAAGATCATGTTATACGGACTGGGTATCTCTATTTTAGTCCTTAGTATCTACTTGTTAGGAAATATACACTTATTATAAAAATAATGGAATGTAAAAATAACGAGGACTGTTGCACTTGGACGCTTCCACAGTATTGCGATCATGTTACAAAAGCTTCAAGTCAAGACATCTGATTCCACAAACGTATCATAGCTTTCAAGCGGCCGTACAATATACATAATCCAAGTCGATAGAAATCTATGTTTAACATCTTGATGTAAACTTATTCACGCCGTAATTAAATGAGGAGACTCCGGGTTTATAGAAGACCTATCATCAGTTGTTAAACACGAAACAACTGCTCGGGGTTTGCCGCGAAATGATTAGAACGCTGAAAAATTACTTTCTAAATCTATATCCGTCCCGTCTCTGACGCTTTTGACATGACTTCCTGTAATTTTTTTTTTTTCCCTGCCGTTTTGTTTTCATCAAATAATACATGTTTCCAAATCTGAATCCGGTATCTGCTTGCAGTTGTATTTTATTCGACCTCTTTTAATTGGGGTCAGATCTGACTCCTTTTGTGAATATGAAACATTAAAAACAATATTTTTACGCGGAAGCGTACCCATGTATATGGAACGGTATTAAGGTAAACGTGTACATTCTTCTTTATTACTTTGTGATGATTCTTGATGGGATGGTACCTTTAATTTGTATGTAGACACTTTTTCTTGCTTGATGAACCTTCCATCGTGTCTGATAACGAATGTCTTTTTAAATTCGGTTTAATTGTATCATTCATGTGTAAAGATGTAACATTCTTGTTCGTAAACTGCATTCTGGATATGTGTATGATGGTTTGTGCAGAGGGACTTATGCAATAGGCGTAGTACATAATGAAATCAAACACTGATGCGTTAAATAAATTAGCGCGATGGCAAGATTTGAGTTACATCCAAGCACAAAGCAACATACAATCATGCATGATACAATGTTGTCAATGACAGTCATTGCGAAATGCTACGGACGACTACGGAACTTTACGGCGTATACCGAAACCAAAATTTTAAGTTGTCGCAGAAGTTGCGCCCCTTTGTGTGAAATAAGCCGTGTATTTTTACACATAATTAGTTGGTCCTAATTTTGAAAGGTAAAGAAGATTATCTACTTTAGTAGGGACACATTTCAGCACTATCGTCTGGATATGTATTTTATAACTTACTATGTTCTGAGTATAATTTTACTTTTAGATTTAACATATTTTCATTTGGGGCAAGTGGGATCAAAGTCTCTGTTTCTAACTTTGGGCCACTGTTACTAAAAGTACATAACTAGTTTCTGCTCAATAACTTTAATCTGAAGGTCGATACTGTCCTGAAATGTTATATGTAGGTAGTTTATTTGCAGACCTTGCTTTCAATGTTAATTAAATTCACATAAATAAATTGGTAAAAAAAAGTGAAAATCTCATTTTTGACATATTCAAATATTGTTTTAATTACTTATCTTTCATCTTTTAGTTGACATACACTATATGACTACAACAGATGTTAAATGATTATTAAATCACGTGCCTTTTGACAGCTCTTGTTATATGTTAAATTATTCGTCCAGATATTTAATAAAATAATAACTGTGGCTTAATACTTAAAATGCATTAAATGTTACATAATGCAGCTCCAGTAGATGGTTAGATGAATGATGCATCTAAATGTTTAATAATGTTAATTGCTATTAACATAATTCCAATACATATATAATATTGTGGCTAAACGATTAATAATGTAGAACTATGTTATATAATGCATCTAGATGTAAAGTAATAGAATATAAAGAAGTGAAACTCCAGCTGCTGGAGCAGTATTGAAATCTTATTATAAACAATTAGTTGGTCCTTTATTTATGGCAAGTGACCGATTGCCGAAACAGTACAAAACAGCACAATACAGCACAATACAAAACAACATAAACACAAATAAGAATAAAGCTGGGGTCACCGCCTTGGAACGGTCAATGCAACGCATTGGCGGTTTAAACCTGGTTATAGAGCGCTCAACATCACAGAATAATACAGCTAGATATAAAGTTATACAGATTGATACATGCGTATAAAGAGAAATAGCTTGATGTACATAATACAGCTTGATGCAAAGTAATACAGCTTGATGTAAAGTAAGTCAGCTTGATGTTAAGTAATACAGCTTGATGTTAAGTACAGTAATACAGCCTCATGTAAAGTAATACAGCGTAATGATTATAATTCAGTAACATGTTAAATAACGTTGCTGGATATTAAATAATGCAGCTTCATGTATATGATAAACAATTTGTAAATAATGTAACCAAGGTGGCAGTTGTATAAATTTACTGTTAAATAATGCCACTTTATGTCAAAGAATGTGGCTTCGGAACCTCACTGAAAATGGTTGAATTTTAGTTTCATCACAAAATACTGATAATTTAATTAACCGCTGTTGAAATAATGGGAGCGAAAACGTTCATCATCATTGCAAGGTCATGAACATAACATAAATATCAAGACTTTAGTACGATTTCCGTCATATGTGTTTCATTGAAAATTGCTTTAAAATAATAATACCAATAAAATTCAAATCGTCAGCTTGAGATAAACGCTCATCATGTTTTGCAAGTTCATAAAAATAAAATGTCAGCAAAAAATATGTTGGAAGAAAATCTTATAATACAATTGAAACCTATGTCGTCGAGGCAGACAAGAGTGCACTTAAAACATAGGAAAACCTTGTAACTACTTTAGAGGCCTCATGTTTTACTCAATCTTAATACAACTTGGTCAGAATGTCCATCTTGCATTGCCATATTTATACTTAGTTATAACTGCATAGTTACTTTGCGAATTAAGAATCTGTACTTACATTATATGTTTTGCTATTTGGCTAGTCGATTACAATCGCGATTGCGGCGTTTGTCATCACAAAGACAAGATCTTCTATAAATTGTCTCAATTAAGCGTTAAATTACAGCGACGAAGCGAAATTCTCAGTAGGTGGATGGTTTGAACTTGTTGAAGACTTCTTGACGGCATTTGAGTCCATCTGTTTGTCTTCACGTAAGGTCGCTGATTAAGCTAAACTACGGACTTCTATACTTTTTTTTTTCATTGTTGCCACTTTAAATGAGGCTTCACATAAAATGGTGTTATAGCAATGTGATCATGTGATATTAATTGATGATGACATATAAGC
>VMBQ01015449.1:0-13618 GCA_007657795.1 Dreissena rostriformis | reverse complement strand
TCAGCGTTGGCTGACTCCCATGACACCGGGCTCGCCATAAGCACCGGCTTCGTAAATACTATATATAAAACGACATTTATTATTTGTGTGTGAAATATTTTAAGATGCTAGACTTTTTAAATGCCTAGTTTATTCCTTATCTGAGTTAGCTCAGATAAAATAATGGAGCTACTAAGTGTAATACCCCATTGGGAGGTCAGGTATGTCTTAAACAGTTAAGGCAAAATGTGGCAGATACTGAGTGGAATATCCCAACGAGAGGCTAGGTACGTGCGGTGTGTTTTCACTTTGAATGGAAGTATGCAAACAATTTTGATTTTCTTAAGCGTGGTATCTTTTCTTAGGAAAGCAGCCGTGCTGATGAACACAAGCGCGTACTGCGAGTGCAACACATTTATTATACAAGTATCACATCACACCTAAAGACAGTTTGCAGTGCCATCAAAATAACCCCATCCAAATCTTATTAAACATTTGTGTGATAAGCTGAACATGGGTGTACAGACAAGACCTTTAACCACTTGTACTTAAATGGATTCGTATCGGGAATGGATTCCATTAGCATTCAGATGATATCACGAGTTCTCGATGAGATACATAGGTCAACTCGTTATCAAATCATTGGGTTGAAATAAATATTACTGAGCAACCCGGAATAGATACTTAACTAGTGCATTTTTCGATTGAGATATATTGTTAAATAATTTCACTGTGAGAAAATATTTTTAGTTTATCTCGTTTTGTGACTACAGTCCAACCTGACTTAGCCTTCATCCGAGTATAGCGGTCCCCTGGCTATATCGGACAGTCTAGATTCCCCACGGGGAAAATTAGTCTTATAACGGTCACATGCCTATAGCAGCCAGCGACCAGTATATTTCATCATGAAAGCCATTTTCACATGTGTTTAGCGGTCATTAGGCATTTATTTCGAGATGCGAAAAGTAAACACTCAAATAAATCTGCCTTTTTGTCTCTTACCTCTGACGTCATAGCGTCTGTTGTGGGTCTTCACTTGGAAACATTTCTAACGCAATACTTTTCAAACTTGAACATCTCAATTATGATTTAAGACTTTGATTAAACAATGTACATGTGATCATTTGACTAAATTTTGTGCAAGCTCACGATAAATCTTTCATCCGTGACGATCGAACGCTTAAGCACGCGGGGACGGTATGATTTTATCTTTTTGCACGTGAAAATGGCGAAATGCGATAAGATTATAATTTCATTTCAATTTCACCATTCTAGATGGATTCTTCCACCCGGAAAACATAAAATTAATTCAAAAACAATATTGCTCGCATGAATATTCAGGCTGCATTTAGGTATTCAAGTTTGAAAGGTATTGCGTTAGAAAAGTCTCCAAGTATGTGTTGCGTTAGAAAAGTATCCAAGTGTATTTGCGGTTAAAGAATGAAAATGCGACAATTGACTCTGATCTGATAAATGCGGCCGACTGTGAGAAAACAAATAAAGGGGTGTTGAGGTTTGTTTTACTTGGATAATTATCGGGAAATCTTCAAAATAAATTATGACAGAATATGTAACACGTTTTAAGTAAAAATCGCTAATTAAATGATCGATAATACTAACAACCTTGAGTTAGCAATTACATAACTAAATATGGATTTGAAAATATTTTTTTCGGATCATTATTGCAATGAGCTTGGTAGCTTACTCGTCAATTGTACATGCAATCGGATAAATAAATTACGGATTAAAAATGAGTTATAACCGCACGTTTCTCATGTTAGATGAGCGAGTCAAGGGTGTGAAGCAGTCTGAATCAGGAAAAAGTTTGGAACAACTATGTCTTAAAACAATTAATTATTTAAAATAAATTGTGATAGGCTTTTATGATTGTTTGAATGAAAATGATGTTTTGTGAGATGTTAGTGTTCACATATTTTTTTCAACTTTTCGTGTCTGTATCTTTGAATGTTACTGATACTGTCATCTGACAAAAATCTTAAACGCGGTCACCTTAGTACAGTAGCCACTTGCCTACAGCAACCACTTTCACCACTCTCCTTGACTGGCTGCTGTACTCAGGTTAACTTGTTTGTATTTGAGAGTGATAGTGATCGTTTGATGATAATAAATTAAATCGTAGGTCAATTAACTTATATTTCTAGAAGATATTAAGCTATGGTACCTGTTCATATTCCAAACTGTATCGAATTCCGGTTATAAATGAGAGAGAAATTATGACAATTGTAAGTGTTGCGTTAGAAGTGCATTTTAAAGTAGTGTTTTCACAGGTGTTAATTATTAATACACCCGACATTTAAAAATACTAAGGGAATGACATTGATTTTAGTTCATCTGAGGTCAAGATTGAAACTATATGGGGAAATATGCCAAAATCATTTCAAACCGACACACTGTCTTAAATATCTAATAACATGTCTGCATGTTCATACTTTTCCAATAGAGATGGAAATCACGTAGATTTGTATTCGTATTTGTTACAAATAAAATGGTCGCATTTTGACCTTGCGTTATCACTCTGTTGGGATACCCCCACAATATTTTGATGTGGTAACGTTTCCATGTTGAATCTGTAAAAAAAAAACACAAACACATTCAAAGACACTCACAAACACTATAATACAGTCTTAATTAACCGAACGATTAATATCAAAGCAATTCCGAAATGAAACAAACATCAACGACCAACATATTATTAAAACACTGTAAGGAACAGACAGTTCCTTGGCAAGCCGACAAACACATTATACTGGTAATGCAGATATCATAGCATATACTAACTTTAAATGATTAACGCTCACAGCAACCCGTTTGACTTTCGGAATGAGAATTCTTTAAAGCCACAAGTCTACTAACAGTGACGCCCTATATCCTCTATCTATAATTCGCTTCAAACTTAATTTGATATTTTAAGAGATTACGTGATCAATTTACCTGTAAGTAAACAGTGTTGCAGTTCCATTTAAAGTCTAGTGAGAAGTATTTAAAGCCAATCACAAGTCTACTCTCAGTGGCACCAACTATTTTCCAAACACAAGAGAGATTGGATCCATGGCTTGATGAATAATTCGGACTAGTTATCTCCCCGTAGTTGGACTTAAATGTGCCGCCACACGATGATGCTAAAACTAAAATAACGACAGCATCCTGCCACACACTGCCCAAAACAACTTTATTTAGAACATAACAATAATTTTCTTATTGTTTGTATAACACAAAATATTACTTAGTTTTGTCCGAAACAACTTCAGGTCATGACAAAATTTGTTCTTGTTCAAACAATTTTGATTTTGAATCTACGATGGGTTGTCAGATACATAAAACAGTATTCTTTGATAACAAACATGTCATAGACAATTATTTATTGACATTATTCGTTAAACGTATACGATATTCAATAAGTTATCAATTAAATCATGTCGTTACCATCATTAACAATCTGACATGCTGACCAAACGAGCACACTAATCATGAGCGTTGTTAAGCGTGCCATGGTCTGCAAGAAGACATAAAAATAGATTTATAGTCTAACTATTATATTTGATTTCGTTTAAATGTGTCTAATACGACTCGGCCAATACATCTCACAAAGTAGCATGTGTTAAAATAATATTCAAAAGCAATTCATAAGTATAGCGTTTAGGTAACAACAACTCATAAGTATAGCGTTAAGGTAACAACAACTCATAAGTATAGCGTTTACGTACCTTTGTATGAAAACAACGTATCGCTTTTTATTCAATTAAAACACATAACAAACAGGATGTCGTTATTTTTCAAAATCCAATCAGCATAATCTGTCTTTGTGAATTCCTGCAATATATGAATACTCGTCGTTTTTAAAACAGGTTAATCCGATGTCTTAACTTCCGCATTGTATTTCATATTAATACACTTACTGAAAAAAATAAAATCAGTCCAATTTGTAATAAACGAAACGAAATAAGGAACACTACACTGTTAAAAAAAATCCAATTTGTAATAAACGAAACGAAATAAGGAACACTACACTGTTTCAATCTTTTCGTTTGTGAACAATGTGACATCCGACTTTGTGTTAGTGACTAATTGAGCTGATTTCCAAATACTCGGAGCGATTCACGCATGATTTAAGATGATGTTTGATATCATTTAATCGACGCTAAAAGCTTTTACGGTTTTACATATCACGATCAAAGCAATACCACTTGCAACACCTTTTAAAACCGCGTATTCACAGTGCCTGTATCAAATACTATTTAATGTAAAACAACCATTACCGAAACTAAGATAAAGAAAAGAGTGTGGTACGCGAAAAAATCAGCAAAGATACACTTTCATTTTCTTAAATGAGTGGTATGTAAGAGCAACTGTTAAAACAAATATGCACATACATATATTGTATATATTGGATATTGATAAGGATGGTCTGGCTCTTTGAAAAATATGTCATTCAAGCTGATATAATTGGGATGCTCTGTGTTTGATACATGACATAGCATTCATGGTTTTGAGACTGATTTTAAGTGTCTTTTATATTTCATCGAGTCACTGAAGATATTACTGAGCTATTTGACGGTTTGTGAAAAAGTCACCTCGCCAATTGCATAGACTTCTATCAATACATTACAGTCTACCGGTTATCTTTTGGGCGGTTTTGTATGCGAAACTGTGTCTTAGGCCGTTGAGATGTCGAATATCGATCAGACAACCTTCGTCTTGTTTCTGAAGGAGGTTTCTGGTAGTTACTTGCTGTTAATATCCGCTTCGCAATCCATGGTTTTGAGGTGTTCGCATCGCATTTCTGTCATTTTGGTCAATTATATGTTATAATGATGTGTTTAAAGGTAGTTAATTTGTACAGTGTAAAATAGTTTTCGCGCTATCAGGTTGTGTAGTCCCAATAACCACTTCCGGCACGACTTAGCAATTTATTAAGTTCTTAATATACTACGCATTTATATCGTATTAAAAGGGACTTGTTCAAAGATTTTCGTATTTTTTTAAATGTCCTTTAATATGTTTACTAACACATCTATGAGGTTGTGAAAAGTTTAAACTTATCATAAAATAAAGGAACAAGTTGATTAAAAAGGTTGTCTAACCCGGGACTAACCCGGTACTTCTGGATGCAACAGCTAATGCGCTACCGCTGCGCCACGCACGTTTTTGTAAGACAGATGTGAAACATAAAAGCTATGTCAGTACTCAAAGTATTTTCTAATTATCGTTTCAAATGATTTATGATTTTACCGATTTTGTAATGATGATTAGCAAACGAAGAACAAATATTTTTTCTAAGTCAAGAATGTTATTTCGCTTATTTAAACAAAATATATACATTCTTTTTTGAATTTATGACAATTATTTTGCAAATTGTCATTTTATCAAACTGAGAACAAGTCCCTTTAAATTTGTACAGCGTATATTCAGATAGCATCAATTAAAATAAATCTTACGTCATTTAACTTAAATTAACGACCTATTCGCAAACTTGAAGTTGTAAAGGGAAACCACCTTAACGGATCAGGTGTTAAGTGTAGTTTTAAACTAAGCTTATAGTAAACACTACCAGCCTTCTTGTTCACATAGCAAATTGTGCACGTAAACAACATGTAATCAAATTGATACAGAAACATAATAGATTTTTTTTTTAAAGATTTTGTTTTCTACTCATCATGCAAAAAAAGTGATGTGTGCTTATTAATATACTGTTTTATAACACTAACGTACTTACAGTTGAACTAACCATCCGCTTCTTTATCGAACAGCACGAACATTGGGTCACTTTAAATATAAGATTCACAGTACTCGGGACGGAGATCCCAGCTCTCTATTTTTCTGCTATTTTTCCGGTGCGTCATATACAATGCTCTTGAGATTAAGTTTAAACAAGCAAGAATAAANCCATGGGCACATAAGGTAGGTCGAATAATCTCTGGCGTCATCGGTGTTAATGATTTTTTTTTTTTTAATTTCGCTGATTTATATCAACATTTCGATAATGTAAGATATTGCTGGTAAAAAGGTTAAAACTGTAAGACTTCAAGTTTTGTACATATTACAACTGATTTTCAATATATTGGATTTTTTTAACTATCTGGTTGCAAACTAAACGGATTATTATGTGTTATATATACTATGGCCTGATATATTATTCTTTTTACTCTCAACTAGATATGTTTAACTAAAAGCGTTGCCGCACTTGCATAGCTATGTTTTCTTTGAAATGTGTCAGTGTGACTTCCTCTTGTACATTCAAGATTTGTGGAACTTGTCTGCTTAGACACCGGAAAGGAGTTCAGAATAACCATTTATTGCAGACATTAAGGTCACAATATACTCAATAATTTCCCTATATAATACAATGTAAAAGAAACAACATAGAGCGAAAATAAATGCAACATCTAGAACATAGAGACCCTCACAACCATACCTTTGTTAAAGGGCCTTCTAAGCTTTATNTCGTTAAGTATCGTCCCAGATAAGCCTGTGCAGTCCGCACATATATATACTATATATATCGGACCCCCTCTCGGATGAAACGCTAAATCGGTACCCCTCTCGGATGCGGTACCCGTCATTCTCGGATAAAAACATAGTTCTGTGTGGATGGTCATCCACAAAACATCAATTTATTGTTAAAAAGGCACATGGGTGATTCACAGTTAGTATTGCACGGAACATTAGAACCATTCGGCTTTGTCGTTATATGTTTCTTTTCTTTGATACGTTAGTGATAACTTATAAATAAGCAACACAGTCGAGCGATGTCCCGCTATCGAATATGAGTTTTAGTATTGTTAACTGTTTTTTGCGTATATAATGCAAATGTGTGATCGCCTGGATTAAATAAGTTGTGTAAAATAATGGTAGATGTTGTTTCAAACGAGAACAGACCCTTGACATTGTCAAAAATATTGAAAATCTGTCTACTTTCTGTTTGTATGAAGCACGGGTATCCGTCTCAAATATGTGATTATAACTTCACAGGCAACCTCTCGGATGGAGTTGGTCTACTATGCTTAGATACGATTCAGAAACATTTGAAAACCCCGACTGATCATTCGTTTAAAATATTAATTATTGAATGATTACTTTTCAATTTTGATTTTAAAAATAACAATAGTTCAAGCATTTACAAAATTTAGCTAGTCACTGTAACATGTTATTTAAGGATTAAGGTGATACAAATCAAAATCAAAATCTGCAGTGTCTTATCAGTAACACATCGCTAAGCTTATACGTGTCGATGTCTATTTTACCTTAACATTTTAAATATAAATATGTTACAATATGCAATTGTAGGGACCATGCGTTTGATATGCCAGAAAGACGACGCAAAAAGCAGAGTAAGTCGAAAAGATTAGACGTATCAAAGCATAAACACACAGCAGATGACAAAGTCTATCAATGTCAAGTTTGTGGAAACACCTTCAAATACCGCAGTTCACTGTATCGCCACAGAAAGTAATGGCCACTATTCAATAAAGTGAAAGTTACAACATACGTATTGCGCCTCTTTTACCGCTGATTTTAAGTGTTCAGTGCAACTACATCATATTTTAAGATGTTAATATTGTTTAGCTGTATTTGTGGTTTTACTATGTTTATTTAAAATTATTGTTGTTTGGGAAAACATTGTCAACATAAGTCAAACGATGTTCAGGGTTACTCTCATTATTGTGGACCACCATTTTGCAGCTGAAAGATAATGGTACGTATCCTTTATAATTGAAACGACTTGTGTAATATAAGCATTAACATAAAAGTATCTATGTTTTATTGCTTATTTTGTTAATGCCAAGATTTGTTTTTTGATGCCGTGGGAATTCATACTTTACAGACCTGTGTTTTATCTAAAGGAGCGTGTTATACACCCCCTGTGTTTAAATATGTCGCTATTGTTTAGTGATATAATTTGTTGTTGAGATGGTATTAATTATATAAATAATATTTAATTTGGTACGTATGATTTTGCAGCAGGCTTAAATAAGGTAATGTGCCTTGTTAATTTTGGGTTTTTAAAGGTGTTTATCTAGTCAATTATCGAAATGTGTGTTGAATAAAAAATAAACGTTACTTGTTTTGTTATAATGTCTTTTTTTACAGGCAATTTACTTTCCTATTATCTGCTTTTGTTATATCCAGCAAATATTGGAGGAATATTATTTGTTGTTGAACGTCCATTCGTCCGGAGCTGTTTGTCAGTTACTGCTGCATGAAATCTCAAGAAGCTAACACTAAATGTGTATCATCATACTGCGTTGGTAAACGCTTAAATTCTGTCGGGATCGACTTTGTTACTACATAGTTATACCCCCTTAATTGATTGAAATTTAAGAAATTTTGTCCGAAGCTGTTTTCCGCCTGGAATTATTGCCTGCGATTTCATTAAACTTTTAATTGGTGTTATCATGCTGCAGTAGTGCACGATGATGTTTCGACGGGTTCGGCTATGCAAGTCCAGGGTTATGGCCCCTTCATTGATTGAAATTGAGGCACATGTCCGTCCCGAGATGTTTCTCAGTAAAAATTTGTTTTAAAGTTTTATGAACTTTAAACTGATTGTATACCATCATATGAGTCTCGCTCTGGGAAAACGGAGCTTAATGCATGTTCGTTAAGTATCGTCCCAGATAAGCCTGTGCAGTCCGCACAGGCTTACCGGGGACAATACTTTCCGTCTAGACTGGATTTCCGTATACAGGCGACTTACTTTTAACGAAAAAATCAATACAAGCGGAAAGTGTCGTCCCTGGTTAGCCTGTTCGGACTACACAAGCTATTAAATCTGGGAACACACTTTACGCAGATGCATTAAGCCCAGTTTTCACAGAACGCGAGTCATATTAAAGTAGTGCGCTTCCAACTTGTGTAGTGATCAACTCTAAAGTTCTGGCCCCTTAATTGATTGAAACTGACCAATTATCTTTGTATGAAGCTGTTGTATGGAATTTCATGAAATTTAAAATAAAAGTGTATTATCGTACTTCGGTGGTTTTTATACAAGTTTTGCTAGGATGACTCGGACATTTCAGAGCAATAGGCCTTTAATTGATACAACTTTAAGGATTTGGTTTTCAGTTGTTTAATGTGTATTATAAGCATAGTCCTGTGGTGTGCACGCGAGTTTTTGTTTGCTTACCAGTTCTAAGTAAATAACAATCGTGTGCAAAATCAATACTATTCGGCGGGGGATGTTAATTTGCAGAATTTGCTTAATGATCATACTTTTCAGAAAATCAATTTCCGCTTAGGATACTGCTATGGGGCGTTAGGTGTGTTGCTCCTTGCATAACTAATAACTAGCATAACGTCTATTCCATCTTCAACCAGATTTTATTGAAGTATATATACCTACTGTTTTATAATAATTTATATTACAAATATTGTTTTTGCTTGAAACAGGACAACATACTAATCGATTGTTTTATAAACAAAGAAGTTTACATAGTTTACAGTTTTTATGGTCATATTGACGTATTTCCACTATTTAAAGGCATGCATAACACACAAACACACACACACACACACACACACACACACACACACACACACACACACNACACACACACACACACACACACACACACACAAACACACACACACACACACACACACACAAATATTCCAATGTTTGCGACTGAATATTACTAATAATAATAGTATATTGATGTAATCTTAAAGAAACAAGTAAATATAACGCTTTCTTCAATGACTGAAATACTTGTTTTTAAGCGATAATTTAGTAAATACTTTTCTTGGCTTAATTTATTCCTGAAATTAAATATTGTATTGCCGTCCGTTCGCCCTTTACAATTTAGTACATATATAGGCATATATATAGGGAGAGAAATAAGAAAACATATTTGTTTCTGCATGTTCAATGTTAAATTCCTCAAATTGCTCAAGTACAGTTCATTGTATAATCAAGTTTCTGTAGTTCAATGCCAAGTCTTCTGGTAGGAAGAAGTTTTGTTTCGTCGCACTTGTGGTGTAAGCGCACGGGGTGACTGACACCCTCTCGCCACGCCAGAGGGCTTTGATACGTCTGATCTTTTCGACGGCCTTTGCTTTTTGCGTCGTCGTTCTGGAAAAATCAAACGCATGGTCCCTACAAATGCATTATGCATCATATTTTTTTAATCTTAAGGCAAATTAGGCATTGACCCCTATAAGCTTGAACGGCGTGTTGCTGAAAATACACTGCATATTTTGATTTTGATTTGTATCGCCTAAAACCTTAAATAACATGTTACAATGACTAGCTTCATTTTGTAAATGCTTGAACTATTGTTATTATTAAAATCAAAATCGAACAGATCTCACTCAATAATTGATATTAAAAACGAATGATCAGTCGGGTTTTTTAATAGGTTCTGAATCGTATTAAAGCAACAGTAGACTAACTCCATCCGAGAGGTTGCTAGTGAAGGTATAATCACATATTTGAGAGGGGTACCCGTGCTTCGTACAAACAGAAAGTAGACAGATTTTCAATATATTTGATAATTTCAAGGGTCTGTTCTCGTTTTAAACCATATCTACCATTATTTTCTACAACTTATTTAATCAAGGCGATCAGATATTTGCATTATACACGAAAAAAACAGTTAACACTAAGAAAACTCATATTAAATAGCGGGACATCGCTCGACTGTGTCGCTTATATATAAGTAATCACTAACGAAGCAAAGAAAAGAAACAAGTAACTACAAAGCAGAATGGTTCTAATGTTCCGTGCAATACTTACTTTGAATGACCCATGTCCCTTTTTAACAATAAATTGTTGTTTTGTGGATGACCATCCACACAGAACCATGTTTTTATCCGATAATGACCGGTACCGCATCCGAGAGGGATACCGATAAAGCGTTTCATCCGAGAGGGGGACCGCTATGGTAATGCACCGTGTACATACGAAAGTAATTAAAGATTGAGAACAAATATTAAATAAGTCCAATAAATTTGTTAGATACATTCCGCATAAACCAATACAAATAAAATCTCAAATTTATTAACACATTGCTGATTATATATTTGTTTCAAAACATATTTACTAAATGTATATAATAACATAATTTGGAGCTTGTGTCCATATATTGACGGGAAAACATAGTAATGAAAACAATCTGTTTGACCAGGTTATATGCGCGTATTGACTCGTGACGACTCCATATTTTCATGATTATTGACAGGGGCGCCTTAATTGCACACACCAGTAAAGAAGACACCTTTTGAACGATGTTTAAACGGAATCGATAAATGTCAATATAATACGTGTAGACAAATTAATACGTGGAATTATATGGTAAAAATACAATACGTAAAATACTAGTAAAACTTTAAACCTTCTCTTTATTAAGGAATACAATATGAAGATAATTTTGCAAAACATATTTGCAGACAACATAAAACGATATACAAACAATCGATACAATTTAACATGTACATCATACAGTAAAATTAAGAGTTTCTTAAATTATTATATTTTGTTTTATGAAAAAAAGAAGGTTTCTATATATACATATGCTAAAGAACTTGAAATATGCAACGATATATAATGTATAATATTTCCTTCATAAAATCAACTATAAACGACATTAAATATCATCAATGTAATCTTAGCAATCCATGTGTATTATGCAAATGACGAAATACAGTAAATTTTTCTCAGGAAAAAGAAACAGCGAAACATTTGCGCGTAATATACCGTTAATTTATTCTCAGGAATGCATAACACAGAAATATGTGCGAATACTAAACAGTTCATTTATCAAAGGAATAACTAATATTGAAATACATATACAGGATGTCAAGTCTCTTTTCTCTCTGAAAATAAAAGCATATACACATTCACGCTTCTTATGTCGGGTAGTGGCTTTTTACACCAAAGGTAACAATATCATGCATGTTAATAAAGATGAAACGTTATTCATCTATTCTCGCAATCCTATAAGATAACATCATGTATCAATTTCTAAGTCAATGCAATCTTTGGATTTTAAGATCACGAACAAACAAACTACTTTAAGCAACGGATTTGATTTAACTTATACCAGTTCAAGAAATAATACTGAATATCACTCTAACAGTCGAACGCAGTTATATTCTTGTTATGTAAAAACACGACTGATTTTGGTTATTTGTTCAACCAAGTATGTGTAAACGTATGTAATTTCGCGTTTATGCCCTCTACGATAAAACTATTTGCGGCGTCTCATCAGGGTCTGCGCTGTTTGCTTAAAGGAATTTCTGTAAGAAATATTATAAATATAGAAATAAATATACTAGACATCCCTAATTTTGGAAAAACATTGATCGAATTTAGAAGGATGGAAGAGTCCACTAGGCATACATGCGTTAAATAAAGCCATAAAGAGTAAAAACAATCCAAGAAACAGCAATAAAAATATAACTCAAGGATATGAAAGAACAACATATTTCTGGGCCCAATCGCTCAAAATGTCAACGCATTTAGTTGAAATATGAAAAACCCAACTTATAGATAAAAGCAAATCTTATATGTTGACATAACACACAACACTAATACAGCTTATGTTCAAATTGAAGTTTCATTCGGTTAAGTGTAGTTGAAAGGTATCCGATTTCGAAAAGAATTAAAATAGGTCAAATTCAGTTATACCGCCATATTAGTGTTATTGTTTCCCAAATATCTATCACATTCTGGAGTTCAAAATTTTAGTTAAGAGACTGTTAACATAAGATTTCAGTAATACATATACAAAAAAACAGCTTAAAATGGGTGTATACATTAATTATCGTAAAAAAGTGCATACAGCTTAAAAATGCATTGTTTGATTAAAAGAAATTCATCAATCCAATTTTTGACGGCTTTAAACTCGTCAATGCGAATACGTAAGAAATACATCAATATACATGCAACACTGTACAGCGTTATTTTATATAAAAAATATATTAACATTATATATTTTTTACAGTAACGGAAGTAAGAGTAAAAGAAAACATTTACTTGTACAGTATCCTGTAAGATAACTTAGGAAAATTACAGCACAACATTAATATAACTCTAGCAATTGTAAACATTAAGTGCACTAACGCATGTTTTATCCCGCAAAATCAAACTGATGTGGGCATATAATTGGATTTCAGTCGCGCAAATGTATGTCAATTAAAGCCAATCTCACTCCAACAGTCGTAAACAACAAAATAACAACAACATATATAACAATTAACGTAGAAAAACATTTTGTTCAATATACTGTTCACTAAATACACGAAACAACTACGTTCCTGCCTTGAACATATTTTTCATTTATACATAAAAGCAATGCAATACAACTTTCACCAAACTAAGCGAATGAGTATAATAAAAATAGCCAACATGCAGTTACCGGTTTGAGAGAGTACGATGTATGCAAACATTTAGAAATCAATTCAAATTTAAATAATGATACAAAAATTGTTAATATTATTGTGATACATACTTCATATTTATATACATATGTTACTGGTAGTTTTTTGTTAATGTTCGTTGACAATATAAACTATTACTCCTCTGTTTACAGGTTGTGCGTATCAAAAGCAGTTGATTTGTACAAAGGGACACTCGCTCGACGTGATAACTTGCCTTTTATTCTAAGTGGTGAATGTTTGT
>VMBQ01015448.1:2325-13039 GCA_007657795.1 Dreissena rostriformis | reverse complement strand
GCAGACGACAAATTTCCCAGCATGCAAAGGGTTAAGAAAATGAGGGGCTATGATGGTCCTTGGTTGATAACTTCAGTTTAAGGTAAAGACAATTTTTGCACATATTGATGAATTTTCAATAAAGCCATAAAACCACCCCGCAGTTATAGCACTTGATGCATTTCAAGAAGAAACTAAAATATTTATACTAAAAAAAAACTCTTAACTTAAAGTATCATTTATAAACAAGGATATCAG
Source organism: Dreissena rostriformis (assembly GCA_007657795.1). NCBI lineage: Eukaryota > Metazoa > Mollusca > Bivalvia > Myida > Dreissenidae > Dreissena > Dreissena rostriformis. Next base: position 12,802 of record VMBQ01015448.1, on the reverse strand, counting down.
TAAAACTGATGGATGCTCCCCAATGAAGCTTTGTCAATATATGGGTTGTGTGAAAAAAAAAGAAAAAAAAGTGACCTTGAGAAAATCTGTTATTAGCCTCGGTGACCTTGACCTTCACCCCAGTGACCTCAAACCTCATCAAAAGGTAGAGGTCCATGCAACCTACATGCCAAATATGGAAGAGATCGGTAAAATATTGAAGGCGCTATGAGAAACTAACAAAAGTGTGACGGAAGGAAGGAAGGAAGTACAAACTGGCAACTATAAAAAATTAATTTCGCCCTGGCGTTATGAATATGGTGTTTGCCAAGCGGCAAGGATGTCATCGGCTTAATCCCCACTTTGGGAGCATTCTTAAGATCTCCCCTTAAGACAACAACTACTGGTTCTACCCGAAACAGACTCAAGGGCGTTTTAATAAGCCTTCAGCTTTTGATGCAATCGAGCTTAAATAAACAGGATCAAACTAAACCAAACTGCTATTATAGCACTTTTAGTATATTAAAAAAAACACACACACACACACACAAAAACTAACAGATTTATGCTGAAAAATACCTATATACTTAAAGCATCATTAACAAGCAAATTCGTTGAATTGATATCCCCTGCCAATTAAATTTTTTTGTGACAGACAGAATGACCTATGGACGGACAACGCCAATTCTATATCCCTCCGCCTTCACGAAGATGATAAACAACTCTAAATGACGTACCTAGCACCGGTTGTCCAACAGCAGCCCCAAGTCCCTGAATAAACAGCACAACTCCTAGCACCTTGGGCATCGCAGCGAGTCCCACCAGGTCTATCAGCACTGGTGCGTTAATCGCCACGTAACACCCTCCGAGAAACCCGTACAGACCAACGAGAATCCCCATCAACCAATACTGGGTGGCAAATGCGAATCCAAATATCACCAGACTGAAAAAAAGCGACGCTGTGGCGAGGATTTTGTAACGGGCGCAGAAATGTAGGTCGCCCGCCACGCCGACTAGTAATCGCCCAACAAGATCGCATATTCCTGATATTGATACTAGGAACGCCCTGTCATATTTGGAATAACCCCGATCGGTTGCCGTGCCTGGCATAAAAAGAACGAAGTTAAAATGTCCAAAGAAAATCAGGAAGCTGACGACTACAAACATTACTACGACAAAATTATTTAAAACACGGAAGTCTAACAAACCAACAATGAACTGAAGGCATTTGTTTGTTACCCTATTTTTCTTCTCATTTCCTTTGTCGTCCATGTTTGATTTAGACTGGTCTTCAGTTTTTACTGCCAACGTATGCAAACTGTCCGCACTTCCTATTAACACGTCCTGATTGTTTATTTTGAATTTCTTATCCTCCGCATCTCTATCAATATCATCAAAATCAATTGACTTGTCCTGATCACTATGGTTTTCACCACTGCCAACATGTTTACGAACAGTCCCTAGTTCAACGTTGTTTTCTGCAGGCTCGGTATCCAGCAATTTGTTTGTCTCGGACTTTGAATCCACTTTCGGCATGGTGTAGTCGGAAACCGGTCGATACAGAGCACCTGCAAGAGCCGCATTCATGTACATTCCACCTATAATCAGCATAGTGCCCTGAAAAGAGACAAACAGACTTGTATTAGAAAAGAAGAAGTTTATTTTTTTATCATTTTATGCTTTTTCTGTGGCTTTAATAGAAGGAAAAACAATCAATTTAAATTGGTGAATTAAAAATTCAACAGTGAAAAATCCAAAGCTAGGTCTGGTCACAAGGTATTTTACCGTATTTATGTATGAAGTTTCATTACATTAACTGAATTAGTTATCGCAGAATTAAGTGGATCCATTTGCTGTAAGTAACAGTGACCTTGACTCCACACATCCCATATGCTAAAGCTAAAATATTTACTGTGAAATTAAATTAAATATAATTGAAAAATTATAAATAAATAAAATATAAATTTAAAAAAAAATAAAAAAAATAAAGGGAGATAATTCAAAAACTATGGCAAAGTTATGGTTCATGTTCACTGCACTTCTCCAGGTTGCCATCTGTTTATATTTCAAGTTTCAAGTAAATCCATTGAATAGATTTGGAGTTATGCTCTGGACAAAGTTTCGGACAGAAAGACGGACGGACAGACGGACGGACAGACGGACGGACAGACGGATGGACAGACGGACGGAGACTGTTACTATATCCCCTCCGAAATTTTTCGGTGGGGATAAAAAGGCCATTTTTAAACTTTAACCTGCCTATAAAGCGCATGTTTATGCAAATGTCTAAGTTTAAAATGGCCCCTAATTTTGACAAATGTCCAATAAGAGTTATCAAACTTGGGGCATTGTGTCTTTTTAATAAATTATAGATAATACATATTTTCAGTAGGGATGACATCAACAAGCCAATCCTGAGAAACAAGCTTACCGAAAAACTTAAACCTGCCTAATAAAATTCACATGTCAATTTCAGAATGTAAAATGGCCCTAAATTTTCACAAATTTCATATCAAAGGTCCCAAATGGTGAAAAAATATTTTTAGTTAAAATGAAATCACTCAAGCCGTTCCTTAGAAACCTCCTACTGAAAAACTTAAACCTTGCTAGGACATCAAACTTAAAACAGTGGCGAGTAGAATAGCTTGCCTTTTCTTAGAAAAATTTAGCTAAAAATACTTCGCCATAACGATGAAAACCGAATACTGGTAACCTACAATTCACCCTGAGCTTACCCTTAAGGAGTACGTATCCAGAAGGTACTGTAGCAGTGGGGGCACTGCAAACATCCCAATACTGGCCCCAGACAGGGCTAGACCATTGGCCAGGCTTCTTCTCTTCTTGAAATAGTGCCCCAGCATCACTAGGCCATTACCGAATATGCATGCATTGCCAAAACCTGAGTGGGTAAGGTACATTGTATTAAGATCAACTTACTAAGTAGTGATGTTAATGCATGCATTGCCAAAACCAGCAAGAGTTAGGAACATTGTATAAGTTCAAACCAATTTATTTAAGCTCAGTTGCATCGTCAGCCTTGGACTTATTGAAAAGCTCTTATTTGTTTCTTGGATAGAACCAATACTTGGTGTCTTTTGCGGAGATCAAAAGAACGCTCCCACGGTGGGGATCGAATCAGTGACCTCCCGGTTGCTAGGCAGACACCATATCCACAATGCCACAGCGACCTTCAACATCGTATAAAGATCACCTCACTAAATAAATAAAGATGTGTATGCAAGCATTGACAAAACCTGCATAGGTAAGGTATATTGTATCTTGATCACCTCACTAAGGAGAGATGTCTATGCATGCATTGACAAAACAAGCATGGGTAAGGTACATTGTATTGGGATCAACTCACTAAATAGTGTTGTTTAAGCATGCATTGTCTACATCTGCAAGGATAATTTGAATTGTATCTTGATCACCTCACTAAGTAGTGATGTTTATGCAAGCATTGACAAAATCTGCGGGGGGTAAGGTATATTGTATTAAGATCAACTTACTAAGTAGTGATGTTTATGCAAGCATTGACAAAACCTGCGGGGGTAAGGTATATTGTATAAAAATCAACGCACTAAGTAGTGATGTTTATGCAAGCATTGACAAAACCTGCGGGGGTAAGGTATATTGTATTAAAATCAACGCACTAAGTAGTATTGTTTATGCAAGCATTGACAAAACCTGCGGGGGTAAAGTATATTGTATTAAGATCAAGTCACTAAGTAGTGATGTTTATGCATGCACTGCCAATACCTGCCTTGGTAAGATTTTTTTTTTAAAGAACAGCTCATTAGGCAATTACAATTAATATTGGCAGCCTAAGTGGTATCTTCATAACAGCACTCAAACTGGCTAACACAGTAATTATTGCACTTTTATTAAAGTCTTGCAGACAATCTTATTAAAGATCTTATAATAAATTTAAGTAATGACTTTTGTAATTAATAAAACATTTACCCCGGAATAAGAAAAAGAGATTGGAAAGAATTTCAGAAATCAACTAATAATTGAGGTTGGCACTTAACAATCATACAAGTAAAAATTATATCCTTACTTCAGTTTGCTGTATTATGTTTGGTTACTCTAAAGAACTCCAAAATGATGTTTCTTATTATTAAACCAAGGAATAAACTCAAAATATAAATGAGCCTTTCTCTGGGAAAATGGGGCCAAATGCATGTGCCTAAAGTGTTTTTCAAGATTAGCATGTGCAGTCTGCACAGGCTGATCAGGGAGGACACTTTCCGCCTAAACTGGATTTTCGCTAAAAAGATACTTCTTTTATACAAAAAAAACCATGCAAGCAGAAAGTGTTGTCCCTGATTAGCCTGTGAAGACTGCATGGACTAATCTGGGCCAACACTTTATTCGCATGCATTTAACCCTGTTTTCCCAAAGCAAGGCTCAAATTATTTTGTAAATCTAAAAAGTTTAAAAGGTACGCACCTAACATTGCACCTGAGGTTAATATGACCCACTCTATGCTGAGTAGGAGCCCAGCAAGTGACAGACCAAGGCCGCCCACAAAGGCCCCCACCATGACGACCTTGCGCTGAGTGAAATGCTGGCCCCCGAGTACACACACTGGAGCTGTAACACAGAATGGTAATAAAATTTTGTTTAGTTAAAAACTTGCATCCAAAGTCTACGGCTTATTGAAACCCTCTTGAGTCAATTTCCTGGGTAGAACCAGTTCTTGGTATCTTTGAAGGAGATCTAAAGCATACTCCTACAGTGGAGATCAACCCATGACCTCCCAATCAATGGGGGGACGCCATATCCACTACACCACGGCGACCTCAATCATGAATGATGATGACAATATAGAACAATATTCTAGATACAATTTAACTTAAATTGTACACCTACTCTCTTAATAAATAGATAAATGGGTGTTTACCTTTAACATTGTACCTGCAAAAACAAACAATTTCTTGTTTGTTTTTTATTTGATTTTTCGCAGTTTTCTAAAATATTTAAATAATATCATAAAGGTTTATTAATCTACTCACACCTTTCTTCAGTAAGCTGGTTGACCAATATTGAGTGCACACATTTATGAAAGACGTAAGGCAAGAATGGCTGTAGAAATCATTTCAGGCCTTTTCACCACACAAGTACTGTGGCTGGGCCGTGAATAGAAACTGCTTCCCTAGAATGTGTAGTCCTGCACTCTACCAACTGATCTTGGCAAGTCTATTATTTAATCCTTTAACCCTTTGAGCGCTGGAACCGGATTTTGAAGGCCTTTGCAAACAGTTTGGATCCAGATGAGACGCCACAGAACGTGGCGTCTCATCAGGATCCAAACTGTTTGCTATTCTTATAGTACTTTTTGAAAAAAAAATCAAAGAAAATGCTAATTTTAGAAATTTAGCAGACAACATTTTAGCAGACGACAAATTTCCCAGCATGCAAAGGGTTAATCATAACTGCATTTATGTAATACCTGCATTACTGGAGTAACATCCTATGAGACAATTTGTAACCCACCTGCCACAGTATACATCCCTCCTGAGACTCCCATCACTAGGGCTGCCTTGGCAACAGGGATACGGAAATAGCCGACAAACTCTTCCATCAGAATCCCAAACGACTTTCCAATCCCTACCATGCAGAATACACTCACAAAATAGCCTGAAATAAGAATATTGAATTACAATTTGAGCATATATAATAGTTATGCATATAGTAAAGTTAGTGTTTATTTTTTATTTAAATTTTACACCAGTTCATTATGTAATCTAAGACTCTTAGATGTTTATCATTTAAGTATACATTTGTTTTTTTCAATGTCAAAAGCCATTAATTCAAATCTCTGAACAGGTGTGCCTTCTGATAAATTTTAATTTGATAATGAAACAAAACACAAACCAAGGCATATCATCCAAGCCCAGCCCCTATCCATGGGAACAGATCGTCCCGTTGACATTTTACGCCTGTATGTGTGGAGAGACTCTACAGTAGAGTAGTACTGCAATAAAGAAATCATAAAGACAACATTAAGTGTGCATAGCTTTAACATGACATTGCACAACTTCTAGATACATCTATGGAGAGCTGTACCTTACAATGATTGACGTACATTTTTTTGGATGCATTGCTTTAAGCCATTATTCAGGTAGAACTCATATTTGCCCACCATGAAACAAATCTAGTGTTACTTTTAAGTTAATTTAACATAGAGTTTAATTTATTAAAAATTCTTCATGGAAACATTGGCCATTATTTTGTACAGAAAGTTTTATCAAGAGGACTTTGTTATGGGAAGTTCTGTACATACGCCATGTACACTTGAATAAACAAGCTGTTGTACATGATCACTTGCAGGCCTTTTTCTGCCTATCTCACAGGTCCGATAGTCGGACCCATTCCCCATGTCAAATATGCATAGTTTTTCCCCAATTCTCCAAAAAAAATCCCATTTTTTTAATATTTTTTTTTTAGAAAGAAGTGTCTTATGACTTATGATTATTAAACTCTATATTATCTAAATTTTATTTTTTAAACAACCTACAAAATATATAACCATAATTTATATGATTTTTATTCAAAATGGCTGGAAAAACCCCTGTCCAAATAATGCTTTTGTCGATGAAAATTTGAAATTTATTTATTTAACAACTTGTTTTTCTACTTTGTTTGCGCTATATTCATTAGTTTTTAGGTTAAAACAAAACGCGCAGCAGCAGACGTTGACCGCTTAGGGTCGCGGTGGTGTAGTGGATGAGGTGTCTGCCTAGCGATCGGGAGTTTGTGGGTTCGCTCCCTACTCGGGGAGCGTTCGCATTACTTCCTCCATAGACACCAAGTACTGGTTGTTCCCAGGAAACGAACTCGACAGTGTCCATATCTGCCTATAATAGGCCTACCTGTAATAGTCAGCAATTGACTGTAGGAAGTAATAAGTAGAAGAAGAAGGGTATTTAAGGCGTAATGAAAAAACATGTTTGTTTCCGGTTACCCGACCGACCGTGTCAATTTACCCCCAACTGCAATTTTTTTATAAAAAAAAAAAAAATCGCGATTGGACAACAACGATATTGTTTGACACTATTCGGTCGCGATTTAGATCGCAAACGGCCCGAAGTTTATACCACATGTACGCAATTGTTAGAAACTGTACAAGAAGTTGTTAAATCGAAACTAATTGTCCGTTCTCGGAAAAAATCCAAAATAATATAATTCGTTGTTTCCAAGCTAAGGTCGAGTTATTACGGCCATTCGAGACTTAACTTGTGTAAAATACGTGTTCAATTACCCGTTAAGCTCCACCTCCGTTCGCTGAAAAAGATTAGAAGGCGGAGCTGAGCACTTGCTGTTTCATAACTAGACGATTGCCATCGAGTAACAAACACACAATTGGTTTAGAGGGTGGATTGCTACACAAAGGAAGCCAATTTTGTCAGCCAGAATGGTGTTGATTAATGGCTTCAGACAGGAAGCGGCTTTCCTTTGATGACGTCAAGCTGTCCGTTCACAGATATTGCAAATTTTCGCGCTTCTTTTAATAATAGCATTGATGCTTGTACATGTTCAGTAAAAAAAACCACCTGCTAACATGAAAATTTTGGATTAAATTATCAAGATAAAAACAATGTTGCAAACTGTGATTATATTAATTGGTAAGTATCAGTTAAAAGACGATGTTTTGTTTGTCATAAATCAACAAGTTTTCTATACAGCAATATTACCGCCGGAATCGATAGATCTTGGTTGAATTTCATTAAAAAAAATCATTGACGACCTCATAAGTCGAGACTGTAATTTTAATCAAATCATGGAGGTAAAAAATCTCGACTTATGACTGCCTTTTAACGGTTATTATAAAAACCCATCGTTCCTGCGATGCGAAGTTTGACAGTTTCGCGTTCGTTTTTATGTAAACGTTTCCGTGTTTTATTAAATAAAATCGTTACCTCAAGTGTGAAACAGTACTTGATTATTTCAATAAGGTCATTATCTGTAATATCTTGAAATGGTTTGTGCATAACTTTCATTTAAATTATTTAAAACATGTTGGTACAAAATGAGTACGAACATCAAATAATTCCAAACATTTTCGAACCAAAAAATAAATAAAAAAATATTTCCCGACCTACCGACCCTCATTTTTTTGAGCCCGTAACCGGAAACATACATGTTTTTTTGTTAGGCCTAATAAAACTTTCTAAAAAAAAGAACATTGGGACGTTATTGTGTAAAAAAGTTGTGTATGGCATAACCGTTAAATGAGGCATCAATTTTGCAAATAGGTTCTCTTATGACATACATTTCAGTTACTGTATACCAATACCAAGTAAAGGGCATGACCTGACACTGCTTATTACCTAACAGCTGTAGTTTTGAAAATGTTTTGCCATGGTTAGTACTGGATATATATTCTGATTTTGTAAAAAACAGTTGACACTGTTATGGGGGGGGGTTGTTTTTTGAGGAACAAACAATGAATACAATGGAGGGGCGAAAATCCAGACCAAACTTGATCTACTTGCGAAAGTTGGGTAAAATTAAACTATTTTGTAAAAAATATTATTTGCACAGACCATTCACAATTTATTCAACATGAAATAAAATTAACTGGCGTTTAACCGCATACAAGTCTTATTTTCAAACCCTGCGGGAAGATGTTTACTAAGGCAAGCAGTCTCAAATACATGCGATCAAAAGACTCTGCTCTTTTTCTGTTCTTACCAATGTAGCCAGCAACAAAGGTCACCATGAGTTGTTCAGCCTTGTTGCATTCCGCCCTTGGTTTGGGCACAACAAACTTGTAGAGGGCCTCGACTGTCCTCTCAAAGCATGCAAACTTCATCATGGTGTAGGGAATCTGTCGGCTCCACAGTGGCACAATACCCTTGAAGAAGCTGAAAAATAAACAAACATGTCCAACTGCTACAGATGTACTTGAACATTTGACATAATTCAAATGTGGCTTCACTTTTAAAACAGTGTTTGTGTTCACCTTAAAGGCATAAGTGGCAGGGCGCTTTAGATGGGTAAATTTTTGACAATAGGTGAATATTTTATTTAAAGAAAAGCCTGATTACATGTAAATATATGATATAAACATTAATAAAAAGAAATTCGTCCACAAATTAGCCCTAAACTAGAAATCTGTAACAGATACTGATGCCCACACAACACATATCTTGACATCTAATTTGACACAGACAAATCCAATACATAGATAATACAATGGACAAAAAGACAAACGGCCATAATTCAGACAAACTGATTGCAGTCAGTCTTAATTTTTTCTTAACCATCCTCCGTTTCTCCTCAATATAATGTTGGAACCAGAAAATGGCATAATTCCAAATCTGACTTTTTGAATATTTTTTAAATTAAAGAGCAAATTCCCCAAATTAAATACAAACATTATTTTAAAGGACAAAGCATTCATTTGGTTATCAGAATTTAGACTCAATTTAAGACTATGCATGGGTTGATTATTTGATCATTATTCTGGGAAAACTGGGCTTAATGCATGTGCGTAAAGCGTCATCTCAGATTAGCATGTGAAGTCCACACAGACTAATCAGGGACAACACTTTCCACTTTTAGAGAATTTTTTGTTCAAAGGAATAATAAGGATTTTCCACTAAAAGGTAACACAAGAATTTCCTATGATGCAACAGCATCTGCTTTTACATGTATTTAGAATTAATAACAAACAAAATTCAGCCTGAAATTTTTTAAGGAACAGTCACTATTTTTGCTATGTTGTGGCAAACGATACCATTTGAGAGCGAGAACTTTGCAATCAAATTCTTTATTTATACATATTTTCACTCCATATGTAACTAGAGCTTTATCACAGACGTGACTTATACCCCCACATGCTGCATTGACACAGAATATTTTGCATGCTGTCTCACAAAACAAGAAAAAGCTAATTTATGGCATTTTTTAAGAATTATTATGCCATTATCATTTATGGCCATTTTAACATTTGAAGTCTTGAATTCTTTCACATGACACGCCATCCAATGACTGTGAACAAAATTAATGTACAAAGTAATTTTAAAATCTCACAATGAATGACATAGTTATGGCCCGGACAAGCTCATTTATGGCAATTTTTGACCTTTGAACTCAAAGTGTGAACTTGACCTTGGAGATATCGACGTTATTCTTTCGCATGACACACCGTCCAATGATTGTGAACAAATGAGCCAAATGATTTTAAAATCTCACAATGAACGACATAGTTATTTCCTGGACAAGCTCATTTATGGCCATTTTTGACCTTTGAACTCAAAGTGTGACCTTGACCTTGGAGATATTGACGTAGTTCTTTCGCGCGACACACCGTCCAATGATGGTGAACATATGTGCCAAATGATTTCAAAATCCCTTGATGAACGACATAGTTATGGCCCGGACAAGCTCATTTATGGCCATTTTTGACCTTTGACCTCAAAGTGTGACCTTGACCTTGGAGATATTGACGTAATTCTTTCGCGCGACACACTGTCCAATGATGGTG
>VMBQ01015447.1:0-12473 GCA_007657795.1 Dreissena rostriformis | reverse complement strand
TCCTCGGTTAAATAAACTGCCGCAACACCCCTTAATATCATATACAGATTAATTGAATGTATTTAAAATTGTTCGTGCCAATCTGAAACCGTAATAGATTGCTTTTAAATGGACATTATTCTCGGGAATTTAACTTCAACGGAATGTAAATGGCCATGCAGTCGTTGATCTTAAAATAAGTCGCCGCGGAAACGGAATTTAACTTGGGCAATTGTGTAATTAGTTCCAAATTACCTGGAATAAATTATAAATAATTTTATAATTATCTTTTTTGCTCAAATATAAGTACAAATAAATGTAGCCATGCGCATATACATATAACTGTCATTCATAAAACACATATCTTGTATTGTTTCGGTTGATAAGTTATTCTAAAAAGGTACAGTTTAAGCCCTTATCATCAACTAAATGTAAAAAAATCATCGATATTGATTTTCTGAATACTACAAACAAAAAATTGAATCCCCACTAATATATGGCTAAATGTGACCATAAACTCTGTTAAACCTAAGTAAGGGGGACCATCCTACGCAAACCAATCATAGCAAACACCAAAATGATCTTTAAATGTTTTATTATTTTTCTAATCGCTTTGAAATAATTGAATTATTTGATGGTATTACGGAGTGCGGTTTAAAATATGCAATATAACAACACTGTTCTAGTTACCTGACTCATACACTTGTTGGTTTCGAACCCTTGGATGACTCCGTGTGAATTTGTATTCAAACGTTTCTTTGAGGCCAAACGGATTTTGTGTGGTAGGAACACACCTTGATACAATGAAAAAAAACGTATATATACATCTCAATAAAAATTATATATATTTATAAAGATATATGATTATACTACTACTACTACTACTACTACTACTACTACTNGTCGTCATCATCATCATCATCATCATTATTATCAAGAAGACAAAGTACAAACGTCATCAAAATACGACGAATACTATACCCAGCATCATTTATAAGTTGTATCCGCCCACCAGCTCCACTATCTGGTCCTACAGTCAGGTTGAAGTTGTGCAGTCCTCTCGGGAATTCTGAGGCCGAGGCGTCCGATGCAAAGTAATAGGTTGTTCGGATTTTAACGAATTGTCCAAGTACGGGTGTCGTGGTTACAACATCGTCCTCCGTGACTAACTCCATAATCACCGAACTGTTTCGAGTTGGTGCTTGCTCGAACGTTGCGTTGTTTGTGCTTTAAACGGAGAAAAAAAACAGTCATGTTAATGCGTCTTAAACATCATGATGCCTCCATAAATATATTGTACACCATACAAACAGTTTGAATTGTGATTTAGATAAAAACGCATTTCTTTTGAACACACAATTACAAAGAGTAAGTCTAAAATAAAACAGCAGCATAAGAAAGATGTTTTAAAACAAACATGTTCAAAGGGCCCAGTTCTACGAATCCTGGATCGACAGCGCTTGTGTTACACGTCGCTGAATAAAACAAATCGGTGACTTGGACGAACGAAGGATCCTGCTGTACGGCAACATTTACCTTGAACGAGGTCGGAGATAAAAACTGAAAAATAAACGAGCGAGCCTTGTTGTTTATTAGCCTTCAATTATTGCATTATTTAAATTGTCAGAATGAGCACATGTCTAATGATATTATTAAAAGGACTTGTTGATTATGAGATTTCCTACTCTTGTTTTCAAAGAATAAAAACAAAAGAACACTTAACATCAAGGAGCGAAATAACAAGAATGTCGTGGAGTCAAAAACATTCCATGCGTAATTATAATAAAAAATAATACATTGATAAACCGTTTCAATCTGTTTGCAAATTCGACATGACAACGTGTAATGTTGTTCTCGTTATAATTTGTGAGTATACGTGAATTACTTATACAAAGTTTAAAACGCATCATGTTACGTAACAGGTCTGAAGGTGTAGCGGCTATAGCTGTTTAATCTAAACAAAGTTAAGTGGTTCTTACCCTGAGTGGGTAAACCTTTTTCTTTCTTAAATGTTATTCTTGTTTTATATTAATCAATGTTTTTCCAGTTTTTACATTTATAAATGCAAAGCATGAATTGAAAAACTTCGAAACAATGCAAAAATATATTAACAAGTTCTTTTAAACATATAGACATACATGTAATTGCAAGTATAATGATTCTTTTTTGTCATTCATTAAAATAGCGTAGCAAATAATTGAAGTCTCATAGTACAATACCAAATTACCATAGCGATGGAAATGGCGCTTTCAAAATGAGTAGAACAATGGTGTAAGCACTTAACGTGAGGGTCATTTAAAAAAAATGAAGAGTATAACATTCAAAACAAAAACGTTTACTTTAAAAAGGTTCCAAAGAAGCCGTGGACTATTTTGTTCAGTATGTTCGTTTTAAAGACGGCAGATACAACTATTGCATTGGAATGTATTGCATTATCGTTTAATAATTTGTTTGTATTTGCAATTTGCGTTTTAATCTGTTAATTAAACTTATGTTCTCCTTTATTTAAATAACGCACATGAAATTACTAGTAGATATTACTATAATAATAGATGCATTTGACACTGTACCTCGACAAAGCAGTCCATAGCAGGCATAGCAGGCAATATTTGCGATGTGGGGCCTGTTATCCTGTATTTGATGATCAATTCGTTATAAATGCCTGGATCTACTCCCAATTGAACGCTTGTACAATTGGTTGGTGCTCCCGAACCATCCAAGGCCAAGATTTGCTCGGCGGTTGCATTGAACGTCTGACGCAAAACCATCGTGTACACATTCTCAGGGTCAGAATTGTTACGGTAACACCGCTTTTCAACTGCAAACCATGTTCGCAATAAACACAAATGGTCACGATAAACGGGAAGAGGACAACGACAACGAGCGAGGACTGGTATTGTAATGCGCATGGGGGGTTAGAGGGTTAGGGTTACGGTTAGGGTTAGGCTAAGTAACCCTTAGCCTAACCCTAACCCGACCCCTTACCCTAACCCTTACCCTAAACCTAACCCATGGTTATCTCCCCTATATCAGGCCTCGCTCGTTGTAGTTATCCGCTTCCCACGATAAACAGCTTAAACTACATTATTAACTAAACTTAACATGTGTAAATACATCTAGAGAACATTTAAACAGTGTTGACAATTTTAATAATAATGTTTTTAAATTAAATCAAATCTATCGCTACACGACACAATGATTTAAACGGAGAAGAAAGCGTTTAACTTACATCCGAAAACGCCGATCTGTAAGTTACAAAATATGAAATTAGCAGATGCAGGTCAAATTTATTTATAACAATGATTAGTTATATTGTCGTTAATGGATAAAAGACAATATCAATTTCAATTAAAACTATCACGAACCGGTATAGCTATATCTTGTTTGATAATTCTTACTAATTCATTATTTATTTTTTTCAACGTGGTTTAATAAGGTCTCACAGCGGTTCATACTTACAGACAAAACACTTGCTATTCCAAGAATCAGACATAATTGCCTCATATCTGCCATCATCTAAACAAACAAGTAATTTGGATGAATAACATATCATAATATTTTAGTATATATTAATATTCAATACCAAACAGTGTAAGTTATTTATAATAAAATTCATTCAATTGTAAGCACAAGCCATATGTTGTTAAATACAACAAATCTACTTCTACAAAAAGAAATATTTGCACAGATACCTTATTTGGATCTGGATACACGAACAACTGTCACTTTCACTGTTTGAACTCGTGTTCTTCAATCCGTTTGAAAGTCCCTATGGTAGCCAGTTGTACAATGTTCATGTTTAAATCCTCACCGTCGTAGTAGGCGTGAACAAACTAACCAATGGTATCTGTAAATTGTCCACATCCAATACAAAACGTGAACAGGATATACTTTTATTACAATATCACATAATAATTCATTTGACTTATGTATGAAATGTCAAAATGACATTAAACAAGCTAACATCAAAGCTAACCGAAATCATTGTGGTTTTGCTCAGTCAATTATGAAGCGTAAAATGAAATTAATGTTGTCGGGCGTTTTCTGTTTTGGTAGCCAGTTGTATAAAGTTTTTTTTTAAATCCTCCGCGTCTTGATAGGCGTGAAGAAAGTAATCAATCGTATCGGTATTTTTTCGCAACTAATACAAACATCGGACAGGAGCTTGATATATAGGATATTTATTTATGTTTCTTTAAACAAGATCACCAAATAGTTTATCTGACTCATATTCATGGGTGATATGTCATGCGGAAACATGAAGCTGCCAACCGACAACATCGTGGTTTTTCTAAGTCAATTATGAAGCCAAAAATGAAATTAATTTTGTCGGGGCGTTTTCTGTTTCAACTGTTTTATTATGAATTAATATTACTGCACTATAACGATGACGTGTTTGTCATAGTTGAATATGTTTATAATTTTGTTATCATGGTAAATATAAATTTTGGTTTTGTATCGTGCTCTCGTACCGTTTCGTGCGTCATTGCTACTAAAATTCATTAAAGCTGATGCAAAGATTTGTATTTGATTTAACGCGAGCAAGGTTTGCTTCGTGCAACTGAGCAATGTTTGCTTCATGCAACTAATCAATGTTTGCTTCATGCAACTGAGCATATTTTGCTTCATGCAACTGAGCAATGTTTGCTTCATGCAACAAAGCAATGTTAGCGTCATGCAACAGAGCAATGTAAACTTATTGCAACTGAGCAATGTTTGTTTCGTGCAACTGAGCAATGTTTGCTTCATGCAACTGAGCAATGTTTGCTTCATGCAACTAAGCAATGTTAGCGTTATTCAACTAAGCAATGTTTGCGTCATGCAAATGAGCAAGGTTTGCTTCATGCAACCGAGAATTTGTTTGCTCCATTACCCTGAGCAATGTTTAATTCATACCACTTAGCTATGTTTGCTTCATGCAGCTGAGCCATGTTTGCTTTATGCAACTGAGCAATGTTTGATTCATGCAACTGAGCAATGTTTGCTTCATGTAACTGAGCAATTTTTGTTTCATGCAACTGAGTAATGTTTGATTCATGCAACTGAGCAATGTTTGCTCCATTACCCTGAGCAATGTTTGCTTCATACCACTTAGCTATATTTGCTTTATGCAGCTGAGCAATGTTAGCGTCATGCAACTGAGCAATGTTTGCTTCATGCAACTAAGCAATGTTAGCGTCATGCAACTCAGCAATGTTTGTTTCATGCAATTGAGCAATGTAATCGTCATGCAACTGAGCAAGGTCAGCTTCGTGCAACTGAGCAATGTTTGCTTCATGCAACTAAGAAATGTTAGCGTCATGCAACTGAGCAATGTTTGCTTCATGCAACTGAGCAAGGTTTGCTTCATTCAACCGAGCAATGTTTTCTCCATTCACCTTAGCAATGTTTGCTTCATACCATTTAGAAATGTTTGCTTCATGCAACTGAGCATTAATGGTTTCGTGCAAATGAGCAATGTTTGTCTCGCGCAACTGAGAAATGTTTGCTTCATACAACTGAGCCATGTTTTCTTAGTGCAACTGACCCATGTTTGATTCATGCAACTGAGCAATGTTAGCGTCACGCAGCTGACAAATGCGTGTTGCTTCATGCAACTGAGCAATTTTTGCTTCGTACAACTGAACAATGTTAGCGTTATGCAACTAAGCAAGGTTTGCTTCGTGAAACGGAGTAATGTAAGCTAATGCAACTGAGCATTGTTTGCTTCGTGCAACTGAGCATGTCTGCGTAATGTAACTCACCAATGTTTGCATGTAATTGTGCAATATTAGCTTCATGCAACTGATCAACTTATCATCCCAAAGACCCTCATACAAACTGTACATACATATACGTATATGTGATAAATGATCTATTAATAGCTAACCGATAAGCTCAGTTCTCTGAATTACGCCTTGCATTGCACTTAAATGAGAATTGGTAAGACATGTGTGAAGTTAGCCAAGTAAGCCTATTTAGCCTTTTTAGCAAGTTTATAACATACATCATATTTAGCCTTGTGTAGCCTTTTAAGCAGTCGAAACGTAAATCCTATAAAGACCTCCTAACATATTAAGAAGCCTATTTAGCCTCTACTTAGCCTTGATTGCATCATCTTTAGCTTATTTAGCAAGTTTATTTAATAGGTTGAAACAGACGTCCTATGTACCCATTTAAGCCTATCTAGCAGCATGTTTAGCCTTCTCAGCCAAACGAAAATGCGCGTATCATGTCATTTAAAGAATTCCAGTTTAAAAGAAATCAAATAATACAACAGATATTGACTAGAGGGCCATTCGCTCCGATATGCTATTCACTGGTAAAGAGGCATATAGACCGAGGAGCACTTTCTGGATACATGCATGTTTTTTTTTAAAGTTAATACAAGTGTAGTATTTTATCTCGCTTAAAATGTATATGTAGGCATCCAACATTTATAGAAAATGGTAGTTTATTATGAATTTCGTATTTCAAAAAGGCGTTTTGTCATACGAATAACAGGATATAAAAGTCATAAAATATATTCAAATTAATTTCTATAATATGAAAAACCTATTTGTAACCATGGTGTTTATCAACCCATTAGCCGTTTTATAACAGGTTGGATGTAATCAGAAAAGGGTGGTAACACATATTTTTATGGCGAAAGCCATTTTAATTAAAACGTGTTTTATGGGTTGTTTTGGGTAATATATTAGGAATTTATTAGGCATTCCATCACCAAAAATTACACGCCTCAACTTCTCGCCGTCCCAAACGTGTTTAATTCCCCCGTGGGAACATATTAAGTAATCGCATCGGCCGTCCGATCGGCCGTCCGTCTGTGTGTCCCGCTACTCGTGCAGAGAATATCTTAGGAAGATAAGAAGGGTTAACAATGAAAATTCATATACCATTAAATGGCGTAAATAGACCGTGCACAGTGCACAATAAGGCTATAACAAAAAGAAGTAATGGTTTGGCATTATTACTTGAACTAAATGTAGAGAACGCGCGAAAACAAAAACTAATTCTTACCATTTTTTCAGCTAGCTATTCAATTTCAATGGAGCGATACAATTAACGAGTTATCCATTTCAATAAAAGATCTTAATACTCTTGTGTTTGAATTATAGCACATAATGTAGAACAAATGGCAATATTTGTGTCGAACATGTAGGCTTAATTATATGAACCTGATCAAAGCAAGCCTTTTCGTGTAGTTATGAACCTGGCCTTAATTTTTCGAATGTTCGTAAGTTTGGTTAAAAGGACTCGCATAAGCTTGTTGGTTTTTGAATTGCAATAAAGTGGAAAAAAATAAATAAAACATACATGATTTTAATGACCATTATATGTTAATTAAATAACATTAATACTATTTTGCATAACGTCATAAACTATTAATAGTTATATACAACACATGAAATAAGACACTGAAGCAAGTTATTCTTATATCATTCTTAAGAAGTTTAAGAAATGAGTGTTAACCTTTTCTTTTAAGGTTTTTATTTTATACCAAATAGCAACTGTCATGCAATAAAGTGTTTCAATCATGCCAGCCAGATTAAGTTATCATCTGTCGTACAAATGTGTGTATAATACTGATACACAACACATATTTACGATATTTTACTCCATGTAGCTAAATACACATTTGTGTACATTACACTAAATAAAAGGGAAATATTACTATCAATACTTCAAAATAATCAAGACATAACTAGTTATCTGCCAAGTAAGTTTTGACTGAACACATGGTTTAATTAACTCCGCACAATGAAGGTGTCCCTCAAGTTTAGCGACTATTTAGAGGGCTTACACCTGCCATGATTACCTGCGGGGGAGTTTCTTGACCGGGCGCTGGCGTTTTCAGTAAATAAAAATCCATGTTCTCTATCAGAAAAAGATACAGGATAGCTTACTCGCCATTGGCGGACATTTGTTAAATCTCTTGGTAAGTGTGTTCTTGATGTACATGTATGACTGGTAAATGTAGTATTACTCAACCAGGTTTTGCCTAATGCATAGTGTACATTCCGAAAACCAAGACTCAAATCGATTTGGCGGTTTGTTCACGCCGGGACGCATCAATTGATGTGATATAAATGACGTCATGCACAAATAACGTCATTTTGTGCGCGTTTTATCGTTTAAACGGTTTATTCTTAGTCATATAATACAACAAATTTTGACTTAAGAACCATGGAATGTGGCTGCATTTTTGTCAATATGGCCTTTCAATCAGTGAATCAGATCGTTATCAATGGCCCTCCTGTCAATGGATGTATAGTGTTTGACATGAAATGGTTATTCATGTGTATGTTCAAAGCATACATTTGGAAAAACAATGATGTTCAGGTCAAATTAAAAGCGGTAATCCGCCGGTTATCTAAAGCTTGATGACATTGCGGCCCTTTGTCTATTGTAGCCGTGGCCCCGATCTAATTTCAACCTCGGGCCTTTTTACTAGCAATCGGAGACCACAAGGGAATCTTCGTAATAATGATTTTCGAAAAAAGCGCATGCTTTTTTGATAAATTATGATTGGTAGATATGATGAGCATGCCTTCAATTTAGAGTGAGTCGTATTCCCTTAAGTAAATGCTTTTGTGTGGTGCATGAGTCCCTTAGTTGTGGAGGTATTTGCATTAAACTGTGCACACTGATTGAGGTCAATACATACATGCATAAAACAAGAACCGCAAATATTTGGAGTTATTGTAGTTTGAATATTTGTTTTATAGTAAGTTTCTTGTTTGTGATTTTTTTCAAATGAATCTTCATATATTGATATATATTGATATATGTATTTCATATAAATGCCGAATACAATGACCAAAACTCTCTGTCTCAGTATTTGCAGAGTAATTGCCCTTTGTTGTTCATGTGTAGATATTCATAAGAAGTGTATATATTAAATTATTGCTTTTCAATTTTTCGGATTACACTATTAGAATTGAAGGTAATCTTACAAACGTTCATATAAGGATAAGAAAGATTGAAGGGCAGTGCACAGTAGCACTATCATAACTCTTTATTCAGTACATAGTAAGTGTTCTTTTGTAATCATCTCATTTCATTCTTTTTATAAAGACATTTTGAAATACAACTCATCTTTTTTCCCATATTTTGAATAACAAGATCACATTTTGGGGTCAAAACAATGCCTCGCGGGCATTCGGCACTTGTAGTGACATCATTTGTTGTTTTTTTTTCTTCTGCTCATGCACGTATTTCAATGTATAGCGACAACAAAACAAGTTTAAGTTGGATATTGTTTACCTAATTTCCGTGCGGAAATATATGCTCATTCATTATTCATAATATTTGTCGTAACGGTATTGACATATTCATAAATATGACGGCGTCAGGTTAAGAAGCAAAACAAGTCGTTTACTAAAACATTATTGTTTATTGTTGATTATTTTTTATTAATAACAATTTAGAATGTGATATTACTGCTGACATTTTGTTTACCTCTACATTACTAATTGTAAGACAAACAGTAAAAAACAAGTTTGTATAATTGATTAAAAACACAACTTATCACAATGAACAAATATCGATTACACCTCTACATTACTATGTGTAAGAAAACAAGAAAAATACATTTTTTTATAATTGATAAAAAAAACAAGTAATGACAATCAACGAATATCGAGAACAATGTGTTGAATAAAAGTCGGCAAACTATAGCCTTAATAAAGGATTTAGATTGAAAGAAACATATATCACAACAAAAGCAATACAATTATTGTTTTCGTATTTTTTTTTTGTTTTTTTCGGTTAGACTTTAAAACCCGGATTTCTCTCGGACCATGTCGAAACGCTGTTGCTCATTGCGAAGTCGACAGAAGATGTACATGGTTCCCAATGTCACAATCAGCAGGACAATACCAAGAACGACAGCGAGGATCCAGTAGGTGTTGTCAGCGACACATTCCTGAGCTTGTAGGTGATTGGCCGAGCCATCATCTGGTAATGTAATATCATACATATAAGATCTGGCATGAGTTGTCATATCACACCATATTTTATTACACGAGTTCAGGAATTGCGTTAGTAAGCAAGCCTTTGGCGAGCTTACTTACGAATTTCCTGAACTCGTTTAATCAAATATGGTATGATATGACAACGAGTGTCAGATCTTTTTTATCACTTGCTTCTAAATGAGCAAATTAAATAAATATTTACGCAAACAGAATGATAAATATCGAATGTTCTTTACATTTCGTGACGTCATTTGACGTTGCAACGTCATTTCAGAAAAATAACAAAATGCGATTGGACAATGAATGAAAAGTAAGCCAACGAAAACGATTAAAAAGTATATAACACATGTGTAATATAAAAATTTATGTAATGGTTATATTACATGGGAAACAGAGTATGGCATGTGATAAAAAATAATTTGATTACCTCAAACTGTCGGAAGTTCTCTTATACAATTTATATACACACATACTTAAAATACACATACATTTTAGTATTCGTTCCCTTCAATTTAAATAGTTTTGTTATCGTCATTAATTTATTTAATTATGAATTTTAAACGTTTTTTTTTTGTATTATTATTTATTTATGTAGTCGACAAGTATGTTGCAAACTCTAACCTTGTTCTACACGTTCTTCGCCGGGCATTGCTATTTGTATGTTCAAGGAAAGTGTTGTATTCCCTCCGTCGTCGGTTGCCCTCTTTTTTCTGCTTACTAGACTCTCACAGTAGTTCTATAACAAACAAGTTTGTATTGATGCGACGAATATATGTGTCGCGTTCTTATAAAACTGGGCATAATGCATGTACGTAAAGTGTCGTCCCAGATTAGCCTATGCAGTCCGCACAGGCTAATCAGAGACGACACTTTCCGCTTGTATGACAATTTTCGTTTAAATGAAGTCTCCTCTTAGCATTAATCCAATTTAGGCGAAACGTGTCGTCCCTTATTAGCCTGTGCGTATTGCACAGGCTAATCTGTGACGACTCTTTACGCACATGCATGATGCCCAGTTTTCTCAGAACACGACTCATATGTGAATATGTATCTTTCATTCAATAACTATCGTCCATGTAAAATGGTGTTTATTTTTTGCTGAAGAAAGAAATATATAATGAAAAAAAATAGGCATGTTTTTGTAATTTCGTGTTACTGCGAAATATATTTGAACATTTAATCTGTTCAGCCGTTTAAAACATCTTCATTTGATGTTAAAAGCGTGATGATATTGTATTGATCTCCGCTGTTTGTACGTCCGTCCGTCCTGGCCACTATCTCCTCTAACACTATTAGCGCTAGAACCTTTAAATTTACACACATGGTAGCTATGAGCAACAGTGCGACGGTGCACTGTTTGGAATTTTGATCCGTACCCAAAATATTTCGTACCCAATTTTGTTTGTTCGTACCCAATTTTGTTTCGTACCTAGTTTTTTTGTTCGTACCGTATTTTTCTTTCGTACCCATTTTTTTTTTTGGACCCAATTTTTTTTTTGGTATAATTTTTTCGTACCCAAATTGTCGTACCCAAATTTGCTTTCCTACCAAAAATTGGCTTTTACTATAACTTCTTCATTTCTACACCGATTCATTTCTAATTGATACTGAACTTTTCTTATGGCAATACGGTCAATCTCAACTATGCATGGCCCCATTACCAACCGCGGGGCGCCCCGCCCACATAGACCACGCCCACCCAAACAAAATTGTGTAATAACATATCTTCTACATTTATTTACCAATTAACTACAAATTAATACTGAACAACTCTTATGACAGCACGGTCTATCTCGACCATCCATGTCCACATTACCCACCCCGGGGCCCCACCAACGTAGGCCTTTCCCACCCAAAATTGCCTTTTAATTTAAGGTATTTCCTCCGTCGTCAGTTGCCCTCTTCTTTCTAAGTAAGCTGTAACAGTAGTCCTACAACGAACAGAGTTTAATTGGTGTGACGAATATGGATGTTTATGTATCTTTCAGTCAATTATCATCGCCAATGTCAAATGTTGTTTATTCTTTTAAAATAAATATATAGTGAGCATACATTAGTTTGCTTTTGCAATTCCGTGATATTGCGAAATTAGCTTATAATAAATCTGTTCGTAAAATGCATCTTCAGTTGATGTTAGTGCGTGTACATTCAGTTTCGCATCATGTATCGTATCATCATAACATAATGCCATTCCGTTGGGAAAATATGCAAATTGGGGAAAAAAAACTTAAATCTATAATTTTAAGTTGACCCTACCTCCTGATCGAAGCATTTTATTTCATCATCGCTGAAGCATTCGGCCGAGTAGCGTACTTTGAAGTGAAGTTGTTTAGATGTCGGCGTGGCAAACATAACAATGTTGAACGGTCCTGAAAAAAATGGCTTTACGGGTTTAAGTTGTGTTGCTGCAGTTTTGCTGATTTTTTTCCATCTAATAAATTTTGCTCAAAATTTATATTCAAGTACTACATGCAAATACTATATGAAAAATGAAATAAACACATAGGGTCACCGGCCTTGTTTTGATTTTATTCACCA
>VMBQ01015445.1:0-12472 GCA_007657795.1 Dreissena rostriformis | reverse complement strand
AAGATGCCTGTCAGTGTAACGATTATCATTGAACATAAAGTGTTTGAATTAAAAGCAAAGTTGTGTTTACACCAAAGTGGGGTGCAACATGTCCCAGCCAAAACACTACATTTTCACAAAAGACCATGCCAATTTATTTTACCATCAATGCGGCGAAGTGCATTTAAATAATCAGATATTGTGTAATTCAAGTATGTTGATAAATGATTAATTCTTTTACCAAGAGGACAGACTTAACTCCAACGTCGGATTCAAAATCTCAACTTTTTTTGCAAGCCAAAATGACTCTCTTTTTTTGATAATTTGTAATTATATGTTTGTGTGTCCGAACTTTAAATAATATATATAACAGAAACTAGACATGCCAATAATTAGGGGAACTATTTCGATTGAGCACACCATTAAAACTAAAATTTGATATTTGACTCCTTAACAGTTGGCATAAAACTGCGTTTATTTCGATAGCGCTATGGTCTTTAAGATAAAGTTATTCTGAACATGATGCTTTCTGAAGCTATATTTCGCATCACGTGTAATACCCTCTTCAGATACACTTTTTTAAACTATAGTTGGTCATTACTTCAAGGAAGTTAAAGTGACATCGTAAGTTTGCTTTTGTAGTGGTCTAAGGTGATTTTACTCCGGCTTATTCTCGACATCATGCTGTGGCTTTTGTTCATGACATTGGGTGTTTTTACCCCAGCTTATTTTTAGCGTTTTGCGTATACTTGTCCTAGTCTAAATATACAGTTTCTTGAACGTACACATGCACCATCACAAGCATGGATCGCGAAGAGGAATATAGAGAATAATAGGTTAGTTTTGTTCTATAATCAACAGTGACTAACACTAACCTATTATTCTATTATCCCACTTTTTATTCAGCAAACCTTTTTATTTAAACAATATTAGTTTTACTGGATAATTTCGCTGGATTTATGACGTCATTTTGTCGAAAAAATGACGTCATTTCGCGCCGTGGTTTATAGCAGAAATTTCATCAACGGGGCTTTCATCAGCCGATTTTGCTGTAAAAGTGCGATAAAATACAATCGTTAATTTCGGCATTATCACAACGATTTTTTTGGTCATAGGATAAATTTAGAAATATATAACCTTCTCTTCCTGTTTCACCAATAGTTCGTTTCTTGTGCGTTTATGTCGTTAGTAGACATTGGTGAATATTCGTGTTTTACTTTAATATTCCTCGTTTGCTCTGGTCAACGAAAAATCTAAGATATGTTATTTTGTGTGTGTACGTTACGTCCTTATGATGTAAAATATAACCAACAATTATATCGATTTTGCGTTTAAACTGTTTACTTAATCGCATTGATGAAAAGCGTGTAATTAAAACTATAAACACAACAATAATCATCATGATAATATTTCAGCTAAATCTAACTATATTATTATAAAAAACGACATAAAATACAAATACATTATGCTGTGTTCGTCAAATAATTTGTCAAGAAAAACATAGTTGATACATGTTAACATTCCATGATATTTATGATTAATTTTAATGAGTATTATATTTGTGTAAAACAAATCTATGTGTGTTATCTAAATACATATTACATACCTCTCCGCCTATATATCCCCTTTTGTATTCGTCAATGCAGTCAATTTAAGCTTTCAAATAATGCTCTCTTTTATTACACTTTAAGAACACTTAAATAAATATGCACCTCATACACCAACAACAAATGTACTAGTGAATCGCACATTAAACCATGTCAGATAAATCAGTGTGAATAAGTAAACATTTATATTTTCCTCATTCTGTTCCAAAAATAGATAGTTTTGTTGATATGTATCCGTCTATGAAATAGACATTTTACACCAACCTGTTTATCGTACCTTCGTGATACTCTTGTTGAACATGGGTAGCGTTTTATTCAATATATGATAACGGGGCTTTCCCTGTGACGTAAGTGACAAAAACATCAAAATAGGCGTCTACTTTATATCAAGTTTAACGAAAGGTGTTTTCCCTTTGCCGTAAGAGATTATAGCAACAAAATAGGCGTCTACCCAATATTAAGTAGCAAGGTCACAAGGACAATAATGTACAGGTATGGAACGCAAAAAATTCCCTTTGTTGAAAGAGACCTATATGTTGGGTTAATTTGACATTATGTTGGGTTAAGTTGACATTATGTTGGGTTCATTTGACATTATGTTGGGTTAAGGCGACATTATGTTGGGTTAAGTTGACATTATGTTGGGTTCATTTGAGATTATGTTAGGTTAAGGTTACATTATGTTCGGTTAATTTGACATTATGTTGGGTTAAGGTGCCATTAAGTTTGGTTAAGTTGACATTATGTTGAGTTAAGTTGACAATATGCTGGGTTAAGTTCGCATTATGTTGGGTTAAGTTGACGTTATGTTGTCATTACGTTATGTTCGGTTCGTTCAGATCTCCTCGTTACAGTAGTCTTAAAATGGCGGATCGATTCACACGTGCGCTGATAGAGATAGGGCTTTCTAATCTAATTGCAAATTTTTGTTAAAAGTAACATGTTTTAGTTCGAGTTATTTACTATGTTGAAATAAAGTTCTTAAATCATTATGTGTGTCTGTTATTTATATGACCATTTTTACTTGCGTATTGATAACCCCTATGTATATATTTGCAGATTAATATTATTACTTTGCCGCGGTCAGTAATTGTTTTCATTCATTGCATGTGTTAGCTCACCTGAGCACAAAGTGCTAATTGTGAGTATTTTTTATAGTCCTGTCCGTTTTGGGAAGCGGACAATTACAACGAGCGAGGCCTGGTATAGGGGAGATAACCCTGGGTTAGGGTTAGGGTAAGGGTAAGGGTAAGGGGTCGGGTTAGGGTTAAGGCTAACCCTAACCCTAACCCGACCCCTAATCCCCACTTTTTGTAATAATGACTTATGTTGTACTGTTTGACAGAATTTGATGAAACTTCTTAAGAAGATCATTGGGTTACCACCAAAATAGTTACAATATTCCGCTCTGTCGGAATAAATAGGTCACAAGGTCAAATGAGCTACTTTGAATATGCAAACTTTCAAAAATCTCTTAAACCACTTCGTCTAGAGATTTATATTTGGTATGTTGCATCATGTAGAGGTCCTCTACAAAGATTGCTAAAATCATGCCCCATGGGTAAAAAAGCCCCACCCCAGGAGTCAGACTTTTTTTATCCCTTTATATAGAGAAACCTTAAAACGACTTTTTCTATATTGCTTGGACTAAGTTGATGAAAGTTCGCTGCAATAATGTTTTGGTGACCCTATTCCAAAATGGCTAAAATCGTTCAAATGAGCGGAAAGACTAGGCCGGAGGGTTTTATAAGTGGCTTTAAAAATGCACACAAAAAATCGCCCAAACTTATAGGGGTTGAATTTTCATATTTGTCACGTAGCTTCATCTTAAAGTCCTCTACAAAGATTGGTAACACAATGCCCCTGTGGTAAGAATGGTCGCCCCAGCATCAACATTTTCAATAGAATATAGGAAAACCTTCAAATACCCACTCCCAAACTCCTTGTCCAAATTTGATTCCAATTTAAAGGAGACCATCTACCAACATAGCTACAATTGAATCCGCTAAGTTGAGTAATTAGGTCACAGGACAAAGAAAGGGCTTAAAAAAAAGCAGAATGACATTTTTACTGAAGTCATAAAATTTTGNGGGTTTTTCGAAACAGTTGCTCTTTATCTATTGTTACAGAAAACAATGTTCTTAAGTACCTGAATAAACTTAGTGCCAGTAAAGCAACAGGTCTAGACGGTATTTCATCACGTTTTGTAAGTGATGGAGCTTCTATTATTTGTTGTCCACTTACACATGTCATTAATTTATCTATAATACAAGGTGTTGTACCTGATGATTTTAAAGCTGCACGAGTTGTTCCATTGTATAAAAAGGGTAATAAAAATGAAGTCGGCAACTACAGACCTGTATCAATTTTGTGTATAGTGTCAAAAATACTTGAACGAATTGTATATGACCAAGTAGAAAACTATCTGAATAAGCAGAAGTTATTGTATGAGTTTCAGTCAGGATTTAGGAAATCTTTCTCAACCGACACATGTCTGATACATCTATCTGACTATATTAGGTTTAACTTAGATAAAGGTAATTATGTTGGCATGGTTCTACTCGATTTGCAAAAAGCCTTCGATACTGTTGACCATTTTATACTTTTTGATAAACTGAAAATGATAGGGTTTTCCCCTGATGTTATTAGATGGTTCGAATCTTACTTATCTAGTCGTAAACAATGTACTGATGTTTCTGGTATACAGTCATCTTTGGAAAATGTCACATGTGGTGTGCCCCAAGGCTCAATACTGGGACCTCTGCTATTTTTAATATACGTGAATGACATGGCAGGAGTTGTAAACAATAAGCTTTTATTATATGCCGATGATTCTGCTATTCTGGTGTCTGGTAAGTCTAAACATGATATTGAGTGTTTATTAGCACAAGATCTGGAAAGAGTTAGTCACTGGTTAGTTGACAATAAATTGTCATTACACCTGGGTAAAACAGAATCGATTTTATTTGGCTCGAAACCTAAGTTAAAGAAGGAGTCTAACCTTAATATTTCGTGCAATGGTACAGTTATACAGCACACTGACTCAGTCAAATATTTGGGTGCTACTTTAGATCAATGTTTAAGTTTTGAAAGTATGGTTACATCAGTCATTAAGAAGGCAAATGCAAGACTTAAGTTCCTATACAGAAAGCAAAGGTTTTTATCATTTGATACCAAAAAAATGTTAATTATGTCCTTGATTCAATGTCACTTTGATTATACCTGTTCTATATGGTATTATGGCATTTCTCAGAATCTGAAGAACAGACTCCAGGTTACACAGAACAAGATCATTAGGTTTATTTTCAGACTAGATCCAAGAAGTCACATCAATAAAGAATACTTTCTTCAGTTGGGTTGGTTACCTGTTGAAAAAAGAGTAGAACAAATAATTCTTAACCATGTTTTTAAAATACACTCAGGTTCTGCCCCTTTTTACTTGAATGAGAATTTTATGCTAGCCAGTACTGTTCATAACCATAATACCAGATTTAGCAAAGGATCATGTTTCAGTATCCCTAAAGTAAAAGGGTTTGGCAAAAAGTCCTTCTCATATATGGGATGTTCATTATGGAACAGCTTACCAATTGTCATAAAAGATTCCCCCAACTTACAGACATTTAAGGTTGCAGTAAAAAAGCATATTTTAAATAGCTTATAGTTTCTTGATAAAGCCTGTAATCTCTCTGTGATGACTATTATTATTCAAATGATGTGTATTGTTATTCAAATGATGTGTATTGTTATTCATATGTTAATTTGCTAATTTTACCACCCATAAGAACATAGTAGTTGTGCCTTGCTAGGACATGTCATCATTCATCCAGGACCACAATGGAAATAAGGAAATTGACATTTCCTTTTTTGTGCTATCCTGGGTATATGAGTACTTGCCCTGGTACACTTTGTTAGTATTTAATATGTGTTGCAACTATTTAAATTTTTTGTTCTAAATGATATAACAAGAAGCAATATTTATGTATTTTTTACCAAATGATAGCTTTCTTATTGCTTTTAAGCTCTTGTCTTTTAGCTGATCTGTGATATTTGTATTTCGTGTAATGCAGTAATTTTTTAATTATGTTGTGTACCATGCCATATGTATGTTATATACCGAAATAAATCTATCTATCTATCTATCTATGTCTAACTTCATGAAAGCGATCCACATGGAGCACATTTTGTCAGCAATTTCAACGAAAAGAACATAAACACTCTAAATTATTACATAGTTTTGCGTATGAAAGGATCTATACTGCTTTAATGTCAACTGATGATAACTTCAATTTATTGTGTATTTCTATCAATAGTGTTATTCCGGTCTTTTATTTACTCTTATAAACTTGGGTTGTTTTCGGAAAATTGACAGTTCGTCAATCTATGAAAAGCGGTCCCTTTAAGACGAAGTGTTGTTGCGGTCGTGATGTGTTATCCATCGTGCTATGCGGACAATTTCCATTTGATCATCTTTGTATATTCAGAATGATATTTATCTCAAAATGATACACAGAGTACTGTTATCTTTAGGAAACGGACACGGAAGTATAAAATACGTTCAAGATGATCGCGCGATAATAATTAGATTGAAAGTAATTAAACTTAATGCATCATAATCATAAAGCGTGAGCGAGTCCCAAACATGCATATCCAGAAACTCAATACTAGACTCATTGTAAAACAGATCTGACTGTAATCAAAACATGTTAAAATTTGATAAGCAAATCCACAACTTGCAGTTGTGAGACAGTAACGCGATACGAACCTTTGTTTGTATAGTGTTGGGATGTCGAGTAATAATCAACCGGAGAATTTGTAACGATGTACACTTTGTAAAATATGATGTACAATTGATGCAAAACAAAGTGCATGTACGATGTACAAGAGGTGCTATACGATGCACACGTACCATGTAGTAGCAAAAATCATAACGACAGCACCTGCTCCATGACACAAGTATGATTTTAGCGAATAAATACAATAATCGGAGAAAAAAAGCAGAACCAGCAGCAACAAAAAGCTGTGTTTTAATTAAGCGTTTAAAAGCGTTTCATTTATTATATTTAAAATTATTGAACGACACTCCACACAGGCTAATCAGGGACGACACTGTCCGCCTTAACTGGATTTTCGTCAAGAAGAGTCTTCCTTTAAACGAAAAATACAATTAAAGCTGAAAGTGTCGTCCCTGATTAGCCTGTGCGGACTGCACATGCCAGTCTGGGACGACACTTTACGCACATGCATTAAACCCCCTTTTCACAGAGCGGGGCCCATATCTTAAAATAGCTTCCATGTGATCTCAAGAGTAACAGGTGACATCGCAACCGCAGTCAGCGAAATGTCCACACCCTTATACAATTTGCATCTATCCATGAAAACCCTAACGTTGACCCTATCCCTCAAAATAACTAGCGGTTTCCCAGGGACAGGGATAACTTTCCTGACTGCTGACCTCAGGTTCGCTTACGTTTCTTATTAATTCACAAATGCCCATATCAGCATTTCCAACCCAACATGTCATCACGAGCATTTTGTCGGCTTCATCATCATCACCACCAACACCGCAACTGCAACTTCTCGATAACCGACGCGAAATAAAAAAGGAAGCCCTTCTTTAAGCGTCATCTTATTCAATAGTTCAATAGTTCATATACACACTCGATTAGGATTGGCGTCATCATCATCATCATCATCAGCAGCAGCAGCAGCATCATCACAACCATTACGATGCTCTATTCGCGCACTTCGTTTACGCTACTTACTTGCCGTAGTATTGACCCTAATAATGCCTTTATTGCAAAATCAAAGGTTCGAATATTGCTGATGCACTGGATGATGCTGTTGCTTCTATGACGATGCTGATGATGATACAAATTATGCAATGCAATGTACAAGAACGATTAACAATCGAGCAGTTAGCAAGCCTTTATCAACACAGATTTACTAGGGTTTAATCGGTAATAAGAATTGTTTTCGAATAAACCAAATAAATACTTTTATTTTCTTGTGTTTTATGTATTACTGTAAACTGTATTGTCATGATCGCCCTTAACATTAGAAAGGTTAACCGTATTTTTCTGCAACTGTGTATACGCTGATGTCAAATGTTAAGTGTTATATTTTTACAACCCGCTCGGAGCAGATATCGTGGTATTTGATAAATATCGGGTCCAGTTAATAACTTCCTTGTACGGTTTTAAGAAAGTTGTGTGGAGTACTTATAAAAATGCAAATAAGATAAAAAAAAAAGGTTTACCTCATATGTACTATTACTGTTTGTAAGTTGTTTTTCATACATAATATAAAGTGTTATTAATCAATTTGAATTTATAAAATATTCTCGAGCAAACCCTTGCAAAACAAATTACAACTGAGCCGCGTCATGCGAAAATGGGTCTTCTGCCAAATGCGGCAAGCGTAGCTCCAGACCTATCAACGCATAAGCGCATTTGGTCGGGAGCTACCCTGTCCGCTAATAAGCCCACGAAACTTTGCGTGACTTTATAGCGGACAGGGCAATCGTTCGTCAGCGTGTTGTATTACACATAGTCACGGACACAAATATATGTTGGTAAATTATCCACAGGCTTTTGACAAATAACATCCGTGTTTGATTTAATCTACTACCGTTTGGTTAGTTGAAAGATGTAGAAATCGTTTTGTATTTGAGCCTCGCTCTGTAAAAGGAGGAGTTTAATGCATGTGCTTAAAGTGTCGTCCATGTTTAGCCTGTGCAGTCCGCACAGGCTAATCAGGGCCGACACTTACCGATGAAAATCCAGTTTAGGCGGAAAATGTCGTTACTGATTAGCTGTGCGGACGACACTTTTAACGTACATGCATTAAACCCCCTTTTTCTCAGAGCGCGACTCATTTCTACAGATACGAGAACAGATCTTGAAATATGATCTACAGGCTTACGAAAAATAACTTCCGTGTTGGACTTAACCAGCACACTCTTGATAGGTTCAACATAGGGGAAATAGTGTTTTCCTTAGTATGTTCCTATTAATAAAAAATCATAAGTATGCTTTCTATCAAGTTTCGAACCAGAACTGTGTCGCCTTAATTTATTCATAGAACTGTTCTGGGCACAATTTGATTTCTGATAGTTTTTCGTAGTTGTTTTTTTTTTACAGAAGATGGTGGTTCAATGCGATAGTAGACTGACTCTCACATTTGTTTCAAATTATGTGTATCTATGAAGTGTGTTGGTATCATTTGAAGATTGGACTTTTCGTTATATATGAGCCGTCGCTCTGTGAAAAGGATTTTAATAAATGTGCGTAAATTGTCGTCCTAGATTAGCATATGCAGTCGGAACAGGCTAATCAGAGACGACAATTTCCGCTTTTATTGTATTTTTAGTTTAAAGGAATACTCTTCTTGACGAAAATCCAGTTTAGGCGGAAAGTGTCGTCCCTGATAATACTAAATTTAAGCACATCTGTTTCCAAATTAATTTATGACACATGGTCACAAGTGTACAAAAACCGAAAGCTACAAATGTCATTCATTTATATTTGAGCTGAAAGTTTTATCCATAAACAAACTACAACAAGTAATATAAGGAGAAAAATAAAGACTTTCTTTGGTGCCTATACTTTTGCCTAGCGTATTTAAAATCTAATATTGACGCAAATATTGATCTAATAGGGACGTTCAAATCATTGATTTTTACCAGCCAAGTATAAGATGAAAGGCTTAATATTTTCTATGTTTTTAATGTTGAAATGCATTATTACGTTGTTTATTTCACGAATAAGTATAAAGAAATGCATGCTATATAAGAAGCGATATAAATCTATTCATCTTAACAATTAAATTTGTTTCAAAACATGCATTTTTAATAAAAGAAGCAAATATATGATTTTATGTAAACATTTAAAGCAAAAAAAAAAAAAAAAAAATATACAAATCTTACACACACATGAATATCTTTTGACCTGTCAAATATATGAAATAAAGAAATTGTTGTAAAATGGTTGTGTTGTTTTTGTTTCATTTTTTTAATTTTTGAAAAGATTTAACACACTGTTGACTACACAGGCTACTCTGGAACGACACTTTAGGCTCATGGAATAAGCCCCGTTTTCCAACAGCGAGTCTATTATAAAAAATGTAGTGTATATAGATTGTAAATAAAAAATATACCACTGTTAACTGTAAATCAAGATATGAACATTCAAATATGTGTAAATTGTTTGATGCAAAAAGCTATACAGAGCACATGTAACAGACACATGGAATCAAATCTGTCTCACAAGCCAAATAATTCTACATGGTGTCTGTCTTTGTGAACACGTCTTTACACATGAATAAACTCAACTTGGAAGATTATGCAAATGTCAATTTAACAACACTTATGTATTGATTAAGCTAATATGCACTAAGACAATTTCAGCTGTGGCACAACATGTGATCTCAAAACAGTTAACACAAGCATGCAACACATTTTCATTAGTTGTTCTTTTTCGGATTAATAATAGTTATTATTGTAACATTGAGTACATCAAACAAACACGCCAGGATAAACTTTCTAGATTTTCAATACAATGAGGAACTTTTAAAACAATAAGTTGCAAGTCAATGATTCAAATTGCAACTGAAACCTTTTAATTTTAATATTTTCGAACTTTATAAAGCGGACATTTCCTGCAAGAATTTATTGAAAGACAACCGACAAAAAAACTAATTGACATTTTCTGGCAACAAATGGCGTCATTAGCGTAGGCCGAAATAACAAACAGAAATAATGAGACTGTAAAAGAATAGGAGAAACTGTCTCCGCAAATACGAACGCTCTGTCTTAAACATATTCTCAAATAAAAATATTGACCAATGGGAATGCTTTTATTTTTTGAATTTTAATTTCCATTGGTAAAAAATTAAGTCTCAGATTGAAGTCCAGAATGTTCACAGTGATGGAGCCTGTGGCAGCAAGCAAGAAATGAGCGAGGCATGTATCACAGTTAAGACAATATCATAATATTATGGGAGGAAGTTGGCATGAAAGGCATATTATTTATATATTAAAATCAATGTTTTTCTCTGATTATCTAATAGGTGGATAATAAAAAGATGTATTTACACTTACATAGATTAGAATGGCTATACTGCAAGACAACAATGTCTTTTAGGTATACAAAGTGCGTATGCGTCTGTTTATAAAATAATATTTCAAATAACAAGAGGGCCCTAAAGTGCTCACTTGAGTTCATGGTAAAATGATTATCAAAGACCTGCCCTGGTGACCTAGTTTGTTCTACAATAACCCTTTTTCTTACATGGCCTTCATATTGTCAAATAAACATTCCCACCATGCTTTATCAATATTAAGTCATACATGTGGCTTCTACAGTGGTAATATGTTTTTCTAAGATTTTACCTGGTGTTGACCGATGTTCTGGATACACATGAACCTGATTCAAACGTTGCCAAGATATTGTCAAGATAAACATTCTGAACAATTGAGTTAATAATAAGGCTGCTAGAGTGGTAGCAATGTTTTTTTCTCAAATTTGACCTCATTATCCAGTTTATGGAAGCATGTGACCCAGATTCAAACTTAGCCTAAATATTGTAAAGAAATACACAATGTGACCAAGTTTCAACAAACTTGGAGGACAAATGTGGCCTGAATCTAGAGGTAACAAGTTAAAAGTTGACACTGCCCGACACGCAATTTAGTCGTGTTCTGAGAAAACTGGGCATAATGCATGTGCGTAAAGTGCCGTCCCAGATTAGAGTGTGCAGTCCGCACAGGCTAACCAGGGACGACACTTTCCGCCTTAATTGGATTTTTGCTAAGAAGAGACTTCATTTAAACGAAAAAATGTCATTAAAGCGGAAAGTGTCGTCACTGATTAGCCTGTGCGGACATCACAGGCTAATCTGGGATGACACTTTACGCACATGCATCATGCCCAGTTTTCTCAGAACGCGACACAATTACGGACACCATTTCACAGACTGACCACAAACAATGTTACAATATTAACACATATAAAACATGTTGTCCACCATACACCTGAAATACACTGTAGTGTATATATTCAAAAATACATCAACTATTGTATAATACAAATATATTTACAAAGAAATTAACAAACAATTGCACCATTTAGGCATATGAGAACTAAATGAAATTCTTAATAATATTTGATTATTACTAAATCACAGGTTGCAGCTTTCATGCATATTGTATATGGTACGCATCAATTTGGTTTCTGAGCATTCTTACTTTTGTACAGGACACATTATACTAAAATATTACATCAATGAAAATAATGTTTACCAAGCAAAATCTGCAAATTTATGAAACCATACGTCTGCACTTTTCCTTTCGTCACAAAAATGGTGAGTACATAACGTAACCTTGTTTTGCTTTCGAAAAAAGAAACAGTTGTAAAAATTAACACACGTCAACAAAAACATGAATCGACTGATAAATGATAGCCTTTTTGCATTCAATGTGTAGAAAAC
Source organism: Dreissena rostriformis (assembly GCA_007657795.1). NCBI lineage: Eukaryota > Metazoa > Mollusca > Bivalvia > Myida > Dreissenidae > Dreissena > Dreissena rostriformis. The sequence continues at coordinate 401 of VMBQ01015445.1, read as the reverse complement.
TATAAATGTTAACATAAATAAACGTATTTTGCACACAAAAAAAATAACCTATCCTTTACTCACTAAAATCCGCTATACACCAATCGACTGTACCAACAATTTTGATATAGATAGGGACACAAAGTCCATTATTGCATATTGCTCATAAAAATGTGCAACAATTTTAACCAGGAAGACATTTTTTTATTTTTAAAAAAAAATCGTGTGTAGCATATAATGGTCATACGACGTGTTAAACATGCCCAAACTGAGAACATACGCAACATTCAAAACGGAATTTGAATGTGAAGACTATGTGACAATGAACCTCTCAAAACATGAACGCTCATTACCATGTCAGTTTAGAACGGGAATATTGTCATTGAGAATAGAGACAGGAAGATACGTCGGTGAACCAGTTG
>VMBQ01015444.1:0-12462 GCA_007657795.1 Dreissena rostriformis | reverse complement strand
GATGTCCATTTATAAGTTATACACTTTTGATCAATTTCATTGATGTTTAAGTAAGAACATGCAGATGAATAAGGAACTGGTTTCCTTTTCTGCATTCAGCCGCGAAAAATAAAATGGAGTTTACATAAAAACCAATAGTTTGAAATGTACTACATTGCATTTTTATATCACATAAATTTTGAATAAGCGTTCAGGCTTTAGGTTTGGTTGATTCGAAGTTAGTATTCGAAGTAGATCATGCCGGTTCGGTTTATACAAGAAATCCTAATCAAACGCTGAGAAGAAACATGAATATGTATCGAAAAACATAAATTTAATGTATTCTTGTTATTTTGTTTTGATTTACTTAAGAATTGCATGCAGTATTTTTCTTAAAAACCTTATGTCAAATATATAAAGCGTGAATAAGGAATAAGGAACTGTTCCTTATTCCTGTTTTTATTAAGGAATAAGGAACTAGGAAAAAGGAACCAAAAAAATACTCTCCATTCATTTTATGTATGTATGAATTACAGTTAATTTGTGGTCACGCTGTACGATTAATAAAGACTGTTATATGACTGAACCTGCATAATAAATTCTTCAGTTAAACACCTGTCTTAAAGTAAAGTGTGCTGACAGAAGAGTTAATATTGAAGGTTTTGTATGTATGTTTGCTTGTTGCGAAGACGTGTTGTGTCTCGTACTTAAATAATGTGTATCATGGTTTGGCTATGGGTTCCTTGCTATAAATGAAACCACGTGCTACAAAAGGAGATAAAATCTCAATTTGTGTTTTTTGTAAGTCGTCAAAATGTATTGATGTTATCAATGAACATAGAAGATGTTCATAGGTTTCAATACGAATCATATATCGTTTAACATAAAAATATTTAAATACAGTTGATAAAATAAAACAATGTTAATTCCCATTTAATATTATATTCTTGCAATAAAAACATGTAATCACGAACACATTATCTTATTATTCAAGGTACAGATATCGATAAGATGGAGTTTATCTCAAATAAAGTATTGACCATGGCGTCAAAAAATATGGTTCTCGAAAATTCCCGAAAAAAAAAACAACAGGGAGCGAAAACATGTAACACGAAAGGACGCATATCCATTCATTTTGTCCTGCAGTTGAATATTTAGAGCCAACATGACACCAGTATTAATTTCAATGTCAATAGTCTTTTTTAAAGAAATAACTTAAAATGTATGTTTTGAAACTTTGTCTAAACGTTTTTTGCAACAACTCCATATCTATATCTCAGCCACAGAAATTAAAACAAAACTTTAAATATACTTTGGGTATTAATAATTAGAGTCCCATACCAAGATGTATGAAGGTGGCCAGCATTTGAAGAGAAGTATGCCCCGTTGTGAAGTTATTAGAAGAGAAGATATAAGTAAGCACGCTTGGCCATTCATTTGTTTCGAAAGAGTAATACAAATATTATGTAAATCACCTGATACTATATAATGACATTGAATATGTATATATAAAGGTAAGTAACTATGTTAGTAACTGAGCTATATGCAAATTTAAAACTGAGCATTTAAAGATACGACAAGAAATGTAATTATGCAAGGAAACTAGATTTGCGACGTTTCAAGATTATATTAAGTGTAATTTAAAAGAAGTCACAAACAATTTTAGCACAAAACCTTTATCGATATTCTAGGTAATTTGCGGAAACTGTTTTTACATTTAAACTTACTTATATATAGTGACCTAGAAATAACTAGACCGAACGCAATCCTATTCTAGGTATACATGTAAGTAACCTACACATCACATATCAGAGCAATAACGTCATCCAAAATAAAGATATGTAATGGTAACTTATGCAATTAAGCAGCATAATAGCCCGTTGTAATTTCAAAATTCAATTTCACGTTTGCGTGCAACAACTCCATATCTATATACAACCTATATTAAAACAAAACTTTAAATAGGTCGAACGGTTCTCAATAAAGAGTCTCTTACCAAAATTTTTGATTGCGTTCAGGATTATGTCCCTGTCGTACTTATGAGTCAGTTAATGATTTGTTCAAGATGAAATTCTGGTCAAGTTTTAAGTGCAACAAGTAAATATATTTGTAACTAAGAAGAACAAGACCACTAGCTATTTCCTGCACTTCGGGAAAATTAAGCCCCTTTTGTTACTACATTCATTGAACGTTGGTGTCTATTAACTCTTGAAATCTACTTCAGATACTCAGTCAACAATTACAATGTATGTCTCAGTATGTCTTAGTGGTAATTATATATGGTCACTTACCAAGGGTCCTAACTTTCAAACCTTCAATCTATCAGAATAATTTCCCTTTTGTACTATAATTTGGGTTAAAGTTTGTTGTTCGCCGATCAATAACTCAAGTTTGCAGTAAACACACTTGATGAAAAATTTGATCAGAAAAGCATTCATTAAGACCTTGCATTTGGGGCCAGTTCAATCACGGTCAAGGTCATTGTTGTTAAATATTTTCTGTTCAGTAACTTCGGTTTGACATAATGATTTAGCGTTGGATCGCATTTGGGACTAGTTTGGTCTGGGTAACTGAAACTTACAACAAATATACAATATGCAAATAACAGATAAATAAGGATTACATTAAAATTTCATTACAAAATTAAAATTTGCATTGAGGTATTGGGCTTTAATTTACTATGCATACAGCTTATGTGCAGAACTAGCCTGGGCTTGAATTTGCGTCCAGTAGAGTCCATGTATTAATTTTCATGTTTATATTTGCATATACTTCTGTTAATATCACACATATTAAACTTCAATTAAATCGTTGCGGTCATTACTTCAGGTGACTAACAAAACCATAAATACTTGTATGTAAATGCCGTTAAATGTCACTATATGTACAGTTTATAGAAAAATTCAAAGGGCCATAACTTTGTGAAAATTCATCCGACCATAACCGGCTGATAATATGCGCATCTCCTGTTGGTAGTGAAGCTTCCCATAAAGTTTCATTGAATTCCCGTAATAAGTTGCTGAGAAATAGCTCGGACAAGAATTGCACTATATTTACAATGGAAAATTTCAAAGGGCCAAAACTCTGTGAAAAATCATCCGACCAGAACCGGCTGATAATATGCACATCTCCTCTTGGTAGTGAAGCTTCCCATAAAGTTTCATTGAATTCCGGTCATTAGTTGCTGAGAAATAGCCCGGACACATTTCCGAACGGACGCACGGACAGACGAAGCGGCGACTTTATGCATCCCCCAAAAAAATTTGGGGGAGCATAAAAATGTAGTGAATACATGGTTGGTGCCGGGATGAAAATGTCTATTCATTATATTTATCCAGTTTCTACCAAATTGCATTTTGAACGCACCTTAATTCAATGTTAACTTAAAACAACATGTTTTACGACGACTTTATAACCTAAAACCGCTAAAAGTATGCGAAATGCCCGAACGAAAAGGCCTCTTATTCTTCCCATCACTTCTTGTCATTGTTATCGTTAAACAATACTTAACACGCTTAAAACGTGTATGTTTATTTCATACGTCTTCACTTATTTTCAGAAACTGCGGTATCGCGTTTAAGAAAATGTACTGGTGTCACGTCTACGTCATTCAGTTGAGTTGTTTATAAACTAGAATGCAAGTGTGGTAGAATACAAATGCAATACGCATACAAATAGCTAGTGTTTCTTACTAATGCATGGCTTAAGTAAGATTTGAATTCAACACTGTGTTATAATGTTATCCGGTGCGTAGGAATACACTACTTACCGGATATACATTGCCACTTTCTGATGACTGTAGACAGAAAAATTGGATCTATTCACCCGTTTTATTGTATCACTGTTTCAGATGACCCGGGAGAGAATAGAGCACGTGATACAGCGGAATGATACTAAGGACGTAGACCAATACGAAAAAACATTAATGTGAAATTAATAAAATAATAAAATGTAACAAACATTAAATATTTAAATAATTTAAAGTTTTTATGTTGTTGTCGTTGAATATTCTGGCAGTAGTCTTCTATGGTATTACTGTCCAGATGGCGAGAAATAAAAGAAAGTGAGTGCCTTTGAATCCGAAATCCATAACTTCTTTTTCTTTAAATTCCCTTTTATTTGTTATTATACTTTTATCTCTTAAGTTTTGATTACATTGTAGCGAAATTGCCTGCCTACGATCAATTCTTTTTATAATAATAGTAGAGTGTAACCGTTTGCTATATACGGCATCGTTTCTCTTGCAGTTATTCGGATAAATTAATAGATCGGACACTCGCATTTCAATTTGGATAATACAGATATTTTTCATTCTGAAATTAATAAAACAATTTGCATTATTGCCTTACAATATAACTTCGTACTACATGACTATAATTGATAACTCACTAATGTGAATTGAACATTGTTTAATAGTATCTCATTACTGTTCATAAGGATGAAGTAAATTAGTTTTTACCCATTTTGTAGAATAGTTTCGTCTAGGGTATCACGTGACTTGTCTATATATAAGCAGCGTCTTCTCTGCGTTAGGATTATTCCGTGGTTGGTTTTCAAGGCGTACACATCGAATATTATAAGGTTAATAACTGTAGCTGTCTGTCTACTGAGTAATTACACATTATGGTCGGAAAAGTGACAGAACTAGTTGTTAGTAAGGGCTTGTCTGCTGAGTAAACCTAGGTGGAAAAGCGAAGTCTATATCTAACGCTTACAGTTTATGCTTTGACGTTCGTCTACGCAAATAGTTTCAAACCAGGCTCATCCGTAGTTTCAAACCAGGCTCATCCGTAGTTTTAAACCAGGCTCATCCGTAGTTTCAAACCAGGCTCATCCGTAGTTTCAAACCAGGCTCATCCGTAGTTTCAAACCAGGCTCATCCATAGTTTCAAACCAGGCTCATCCATAGTCTCAGACCAGGCTCATCCAAAGTTTCAGACCTGGCTCGTCCGTTGTTCTTATTGATTAGCTTGTTACATTGACCCGGTTTTGTTGATTTCTAATGTGATTAATTATATGCACCAATCATTGTTTTTTAAATCCTTTGTTTCCAATCACACTGGTAAAGCAGCCAGGCGAAAATACTATATATCCTTAGCCAGCGTGAATCTCAGTCTGGTAAAAGCTACCTTGCACGTTACAACATTTTCTTACGAATTGAATGCTTTTTAGTGATAAACAATTTAGTCCCACAAGGATATTAAATTCGGAAATCTTCTAGATCGCTTTGAAATACATATCTTGCAATTTAAATTTATTTTTGCGAATACGGTTGTAGAAAACACAGCCTGAAATATCAACAGAAGTTAAGGGTCGGCTCAATTTAAAAAGGGTCGATTGGGATCGTTGAAACGAAAAACTCTTTGAGGAACAATTAAGGTCATCACTACAAAGTAGATATATAATTTTAAATAACGGTATATTAAAATATTTAACAAATCCATAAATGTGAATGCATTTTTGTGTGTGTAAACGGATCAATTAAGGATCGTCCTCGTTTGTGGAAAGTAGTACTTTAAGTTTTAAATATTGTCATACGATAGTTAAACTCTTCTTGTATGTATACGAAACCTTCACTATTAAAATACATACATTTAGTATTTACGTAGCTTAACTGTCATATTTTAACAAAAGAAATCGTGTGCGTTAAGTTTATTCTGGTTTCCTGTAGTCAGTCATGTCGTGGGATCCGCAACGAACGCCGCGATTTGCCAAATGTAACTAATCGTGGTCTTTCTCTGAGATTTTTGTCTTATACACGATGTGTTGCGTGTCCAAAAGTTAAAATAGTTGTAAACAAGTAAACAGAATAAACCAATAAATATTACAGTATTTAGCCTTAACATGAATATCGCATTTGATGTTCATTTTTATGTCCCCCAGTCTATACTGGGGACATATTGTTTTTGCCCTGTCGGTTTGTTGGTTTGCGTTTAACTTTAACATTTGCCATAACTTTTGCAAAATTGAACATGGCAACGTCATATTTGGCATGCATGTGTATCTCACGGAGCTGCACATTTTGAGTGCTTAAATGTCAAGGTCATCCTTCAAGGTAAAAGGTCAAATACCTACTGTGGGGGCATAGTATTTCACAAATACATTTTGTTTCTTTTGAAAGTAAATACTGGATACACGACTCAAACAAAATAACAATAATAATATTGGTCCGTTAACAAAGAGTTATTGTATTCAATTACCAATGGACTATTCATATGAAAATTACTCAATTGTTAAGAAGTCTTGACTTATAATCTATGTTATTGACTAAACAGCTCCAGAACTCGCCAGAAAACAACTGGTAATATGATTAAGTTGCAACGATTCTGGTTTCTAAATCTTAGCCCTTTCAGTATTTTAATTAAACAACTGACCTAAATTTCGACGTGTTTGAGGTTTACAGTACATCAAATTTATTGTAAAAGTTGCTTTATCAAATCAAAGCATAAACAAACTATTTTAACTTTTACCTGGTTTGGCCTCTTTTTTCCGTTTTAGGTGTGTTTTCCGTTTTAGGTGTGATTTCGTTTGTTTTATGACGAATAATGTTTTGAAGCGTCCTGTAACCAAAAAATAAACGTTCATTCATNGGATATATATAAATATATAAATAAATAAATAAATATATATATATGGAGCAACTCAGTGTACTTAAAAGTGAGATTCAAAACCACCAGAAGTTATTTTAACGACAATTGATCATCGGTTATAATAATTTGCTTACCAATTTCTCAATTCCAGATTGTGTTTCATGTCCTTAAGAAGGCGCACTTGGTTCTTTTTACGTAGCAACCTGAATAAGACAGTTTAGTTGAACTAGCAAAAATAACTTTTCACAAATTTCTAACAAATAAATATAGAATATTGCACTAGTATTCTGCTTTGAAAACGCCAGTCGAGTTGCCTATCCGAATTTGTATCGCACTGGAGGTGCAGCCTCGAGTGTGATGCTACTTGACAAAAGCAACGAGACTTATACACATTCCCACACTAAAGTAATAATACAATAAATGTATATATGTTTCTGCATATTGCCAGTTTAATACAGACATAAACTAGAGCTTTGTCACAAACCCACATGCCGCATTGCCGCAAAGAATATTTTGCATGTTGTCTTCACAAAAAATTAAAACGCACTAAGTGACCCCGTGACTTAGTTTTTGACCCCGAATGACCCTTATTCGCACTTAACCTAGACATCACATAGATACAACTTCTGACAAAGTTTGGTGAAGATCGGATGAAAACTACTTGAATTATAGAGCGGACTCTTAATACCGACCGACCGACAGACAGACCGACAGACAAGCTCACTTCTATATACCCCCTAAACTTCGTTTGTGGGGTATAATGACGAGCTATTTTAGGTACAGTAATTGACGCCAAATCCTATGTCAAGTCAACAATGTGTTTTAAGGCATAATTATAATTTCAAAAGTCGACAAAAATTTGTGTTGATATAAAAAGTAATCCGCCTTCTACTATGATCAGGTGATAGCTAAAGTTTCTGATACGGCCTTTCGTATTCGATTGTACAACACCGTATAGGTACATAATGAATATATGTTAGTATTTAATACGCTGGTAAGTTGATATTTCTTAGCCCAACCATCAACACCACAAGCGAGTTTGTCAGGCTTTCGTGCCGATAAAATTAATTTAGATGTATTCGAAACTGGCGAATAAGAAAGGCCGAAAAGCTATTTCGTCATTGCAAGCTTGTCTATAGGCTTTCATGTTTAAATAAAGTATTCAATCAGGTTTCCAATCTTGAAAAATATCTTTGTGGACCAATTAGTGAAGGTCTTATAATTAACTAACAACAAGACACAGCCTGAACGACGATTTTAACCTGTCTCTGACTTACTGACGGATTAGTTGTTGCCTCTCCTCTTGGGAAACAGCAGATCTGGAACATACAAATTGTACCATCACCATGGAGTATTCAACAATATCTAATAACTTGTCAAAGAGATAAACAACATCACACATGACACAAACATTGCACTTATGATTGATTAAACAATTCATCATACTTATTTTTTAGTTCAACTGTAAGCTTCTGTATTTCCCTTTCTCGTAGCGTAATATTCTTCTGCGTCTCGTCGATTTGGGCGCATAAGTTTTTTTCATTCATCTTGCCTGCTTTATATATTTCGTGTGGCGATTTTTCTTTCAGGTCCCTAACAGTTTAGATAAAAACAGGCATACATACATAGCCATTAAACATGATAAAATTATAGTTATGTATGTACATTATTTTGATAATTCATATTTTTAATTTTTCTCTGTTTGGTTAACGACTTATGGTATGTAAAAAGTATAACAACAGGTCGTATAATATATTGTGTTGTTAATACAGCTTGTAGGAAAATTGTACCAATGTTTTGTGCAATGCATTGCACAGGAGGCACCAAGACCGTTACACCTTGTATTAGTGAGTTTTGGAATACCTACTTGCAATCACTGGTGTATATTGTGCATATGCGTCAAGTCTTTCGAAGTTAATGGAAATTATTATAAATTGTAATATATACTATATTAAATTTAATGTGAATCGCGCATCATATTTAAATATACCTACCTACCTGTTCGGAAAAAATAATTATACATTTTGTAGCGTAATCTTTGTAGACCAAACAGTTGTTGACCACGATTACAAGTTACAAGAACAGCAAATTATATGTTTGTTTACACTTCAGATTTAACTAAATAACCTACTTAACATTTGTTGCCACAATTTCCAAGTTACCAGTCAAGCATTACACTGTTCACTGCATATATATACAGATATACACATCCTCTTTATTCATCCTCAACCTGTTTTTTTTTGTCACTTCGTGTTTTTTTTCATAAACAAAAATCTAATTTTACAATAAAGTATAATTCTCAAGGAAATCCTACGAGTTATTTCCATCCTGTCTTGTTTATTAAGTTGGCGGTAAATGGTTCTGCGCCCAAAACTTTTATATTCAAAAAAACGATTTGTGGACCATATGTTACCGTATTTTTGCCGCTTCTTCGATGACGGATGCTTGTGATTGGGAAGGAGTCAAACGCCTGGAAACAAAAGCACATACTTAAATATGTTGTTTGCGTTTATCCTATCGCGTGATAAGGAACACTACATGTCACTTGATTTATACATACTCGTGAAACAAATTGGCAACATCCAAATATACACAAATATTAACAAAAAAAGTGTTACATATAATTCATATGCATGTATTTGATCAACGTCTACTGATTGTTGATAACCTGTTCAATCAGATAAACAAAAACAAACGACAACGATTTTCTTCAAATTGTCAAAAATACACGACAGCTTTTTCCCAGCTTTATTATATATAAATGAAGCCCATTGCATATGCGTTCGGTCCATGTACGCCTCATGATTACAAGAAGAAAACGTCAATGTGATGATCTGGGTAAATCTTCAACAAACGTTGGTTTGATTAGATCGGTAAACTCTGCATGAAATAAGACTTAAACTTGAAAATGTACGTGTAATATTTACCTTATGAAATTCGTCACAAACTGTACCTCTTCATTGACATTATTCATTCTTGAAAAGAAAACAATAAAAGCCAGTGTGATTACGTGACATGGTAACATATTGGCATGTTTCAATAAATGTTTAATGAACAAATCAAACACAGATACTCGTCAAGTTCGAACTATACGATAATTGAATGATTTGTCTTCACCAGGATTTTAAAATTTGCTCAAGATACAAATACGAAGTACCAACATCTAGACCATTCTCACCAATAATTATGCACTAATTCTGTAGCTCTTTAAAAATATATTGAAGTGGTGTATTTACAAAAAAGCAAGCTTAGTATGTTGGTATTCGATAATTTAAAAAAAATATGTGTAACATTTTTTAATGTATAAACTGTACCTTGTTTCCATTTCATGCAGTGAATTTATTTCAAGAGCCACTTCGATGTCACCATCAACGCTAAAATAATGAACACGATTTGGTTATTACATATATGGAAATGCATGTATATAGGCACTAAAACGCACTTTTCCAACTAGATATTTTTGCAGTTATAATACACGTGTAGATCTTTACGTGAATATTTTTCACGATCGAACATCCAAACGTTATTATGCATTTACGATTGCATGCGATGTTTCAGTTATATTTCTTTTTATCGTCTTGCAAGAAAATGCAGAGCAATTTGCACGACATTATGATGGCACCGCATCATTGATAAGCAAATATCCTAATCCAAGTATGCATCCAATATGGATGCCAAAAGTCATGTTTGCCATAAGAATTGTGAATGATCCATTTTTAAACGATTATTTGAAGTTATTGTAGGCGACGGTGTAGTATACTGTCAAGTATCGAACTATCATGGGTTCCAGTTGTCAACTGATATTCAACTATAGTGACCCTTATTTATATAAATGATATCTGCCTAGGTTTATAGTAACATATGATTCTATGTCAAATATTACTTTACTAATATAGTTAACGTTGATCACACATCACACTTTGGGAAACCACACATATATTGTCACCTTTGCTAATTAACACAACATAATATTACATACACGAGCACACAAACTGTTAAGATATAGTTCTAGTTAGCTTTAAGAAACTGTGATCGGTATTATTTGTCAACTAAAAATGTGTAATTCATATTTTATGAAATAACATTTTTGACATAATGTAGCAGTGCTGGACAATGTCCGGTCGATCAATGATCGCCTCATCAACCAAGTTATAATGTTCACTGAAACAAATTAACAAATAGTAAAACCATGACTAGTAAAAGCTGCAATCAGTCTACCCGACTTCGACTGAAATTTGTATGACTTTTTTTCTTTTCTATTTAATGACAAAATAAGTAATTCACTCGTCATCTCTTGGCTTGTTGATCGCTTTCGATATATCAGCTGCTGACACACGTTAAAATAAACAACTTTATTTGCAAAAAAAAAACAATCTTATTATAAATGATTACAATTAAAACGAAACAAATAATAATTCATGTGAAACTGCATAGAGCCAGAGCGACATTTAACTCACGGGTTGTGACTTAAAGCCCCTATAACGCTCAAAATCAACGAATATTTCGTAAAATAAAGTTAACACATAAACATTCAATGTTTCGTATAGCAAAAGCCAAAATTTCAACGCTAGATGTGGTCTGGTAACATAGATTTTACAAGATATAAAATGCTCTTTTTATTGTTGTGTGGCACAACAAGTATGGGTGTAATATATATAAATGAAACATTATGGGAAATCATAAATATACCCTTTTTTCCCAAATAAATTGATTTAAAGCGAGTATATAGTTATGATCTCAATGTCAGCATTTTATTCTCACACACATTCTTAATCAACATACACATATTACTGAGGAAGAATACATAAAATAATAAATAAACTATCTTTATATGGTACCATCAATCAAATATAGTTTACTTTAATGAAAGTTATATCTAGATCTATGCCGATACCGGAACGTATGCTTGTATTTGTTGTTGAACTTAAATTGTGTCTTTGTGAACGAATTTGCCCAGACTAATGGGCCTTACCCAACAGAGTACATGTCTTGTGTACATGAAGAAGTTGTCTCAAGTACACCAGACACTTATTTGCAATTCAGTAAAATGTTCGTTCGTTCAATTTCTTAAACTACTTCTTCTGAACGTATATTATAATTTGTAATTTATCAACGTTGTACCAGTAAAATGGCATTGCACGCGTAATTTGTAATTTTCTCTTTTGAATCAAGTTGTAACGATTTACTTTAAAATATTAATAGTAAAACACAACAGTTTTATCATCTTTATCGATGTTGTTTCATGGTAAAAAGTAAACTATAATTACAGTTACATATATATTACAGTATACTGTATTAAACACATATTTTAAGTTTATCTACATAACAAAACTATAGCCAAACATGCAACTCGTGCCATCATTTAAATAAATACCATGAAAGTTACAACTTGTCATTTTATTAAAGACTTGGATGAGTTTCCTAACAGTTAAATGCCATTTGTGAATTCAGAACCATTACAACTTTGAGGTCGACATTGCCTGCGTATTCGTGCTGGTAAGCGATGTCTTTTTTACTATAGCCAATGCATTTCCGAGAACGAAACTAGAATGCTTAAAGTATTTTATCGCAAGAAACCCATCTCCGACAAAAACGGCACTCTATATCAATCGGCAGATTCAATGTCGATCGAACATCATTAAGTCAGATTCTGATATGGATTATTTCGTGTGAGCTTCTCGCTTGTGCCTCACATAATGTGTCTTATCGATCAGATTAGAAAAAAGTAAATTTCCTCTGAGTTATTTGATATTACACAAATGGTGTCAGTTTGGAAACTACTTATTGCAACTCATTTGAGACTTAAGGGGTGTTGTGGCAGTTTCTTTAACCGAGGATATATTTAAAGCAACGCCGAGTCGCTATTATCACAACCCAATATTTTTGTTATCAG
>VMBQ01015443.1:0-12476 GCA_007657795.1 Dreissena rostriformis | reverse complement strand
TCGATACGTCAATCAGTCAAACTCAGGCGGAATGCGTCAGAACTGATCTGTTTGCTTTCTTTACACGGAAACGCCAAAGCCATACATCTAAAATGCATAATCCAGTAAAATGGTTACCTCAGAAATAAACACTACGCTTACATTGATTAGTTAGACACAGATTCACAGAGTAAGGTACTATATGCACAAATGAAAACAAAACAGCGTGTCTTGAAACTCACAGCATTTACAGACATGTTATATTTACATTAATGCTAAGTATAACTTCACGACTGATTGTTACATTGAAACTTGGTGATGTATGTTGTAGTAGATGAGACATATTTATCATTCTTCGAGTATACACTTCGTGTATTTATCTATCTCGAATTGCCACTTTTCTGAAGCAAAGGCGTTTGTATGTTCGGTAAAATTTATCTCCGAATGATGTCTGAGTCAGCCTCTAAAAAAAACTACGCATACAATTTTGTGAAAAAGAACTTAACACGCATAATTATTGAGATACATGTACTGAATACTAGGGCTTTGTATCGCTATAAATATACATATACATATATGTACATCTTTATACTTGTGCTTTCTGCGTTATTTGCTGCGTTATATGTTTTTCGTGTTCTGCCTGTTTCGTCAGTAAATTGTCAAATAACTATGTAGTTGGCTACCTTTAATAAATTAGTGTAAAGTTCTTGACTAGAACTTTCTACCTCACAGCATTGTATATTATACTGTATTGTATTCTCTAAATATCGATGTGACAAAGCCGTCACGAAGTAACAATTTGATGCATGTTTATGATATTGTTTCATAAGTCTGTTTAAACGTTTGTATTAACCGTCTCACATTTTGCATTACGTTAAGTGCTGGTTTCATGAGAAATGAAGGTGAATTATTACACACGATATGCTCGAGGTCAGAGATAATGTCAATCATCCACTCTTATATTCTTGCCAATCTTAATTTCTGTCTGAATTGCTTCGAAACAATAATTTAACATTGCATTCTAGGTTACTCTAAAATTAATCTTAATGAATTCGTCTTCCACATTTAAGTGAACTCGCTGTTTTTGTTTTATATTCTCTTATTCTTCATGAACTGAACTGAGATGAATTGTTTGAAATCCTTACTTAATGGAAGCATAATCATAAAATGATCTGTCAACAGTCGGATTGAGAAACACATGGCTGCTGTGTCGGCAGAGATCGCTATCCAGAAGATCAAATTAGTCGATTTTAAAACAAATACTATTAAAATGTCAATTTATACACTATACAGTTGCTGTATCATAGGCTCATGGGTACAATTTTGTAAAACAAAACATGTGAAGCTCTCGATCTCNTGGTCAGGCAGGCAATCAGTCAGGCAATCAGTCAGTCAGTCAGTTTGTCTGTTGGTCAGTCAGGCAGTCAGTCAGGCAGTCGGTAAGGCAGTCAGGCAATCAGTCAGACAGACAGGCAGGCAGAAAGGCAGGTAGCCAGGCAGGCAGGCAGGAAGGAAGGCAGGAAGGCAGGCAGGCAGGCAGACATACAGGCAGACATACAGGCAGAAAAACATGCAGTATGCCTGTTTGTATGTATGTTTGTCTGTATGTCTGTCTGTATGTCTGTTTGTCCGTAAGGCCGTCTTTTTTCCAATCCGTATATCCGTCCGTCCTTCCATCGGCATGTTCGTCTGTCTGTCCGTCTATATATCCGTCCTCTATTTGTCTGTCTGTTTTTCTGTTTGTCGGTATGGTTCAAGGTTTTAAATCACCAAAAGGTGACCGGGAGGTCTTGGGTTCGATCCCTACTGTTGGAGCGTTCTTTCGATCTCCCCCATGGACACCAAGTACTGGTTTTAGTCCCAGGAAACGGACTCGAGAGCGTTTCAAATAATCCTTAGGCTTTCTATGCAATCGAGCTAAAATAAATAGGTTTAAACTAATCACCAAAATGCATTTGTCAGCTATATTGTATTTTCATCAGATAAGATAATTTTCTATTAAGAATGATAGTGCAACATGTCGAAACTCCTGATACATTCCATAGGAATTGAACTTTCGGATATTAAAGTGTTCTGTTAAAAATAAAACCAAAATCGATAAAATATCCCTTTTTAGTTTTATGTTATATTCCATTTGCATATTTTAAAGAAATTATTTAAATTTGATTCGCTCTAACAGCCATATTTTATACAAGACATCCCGTTAAACAACTTATTAAAAGACTCTGGCCTTATTGTGATTCAAACGACGTTAAGGCACGAATACATGACAAAATCATTGTTGTTTAAAGGTCCGTTGGAATAATTAACAGATTGACCAGTATTCATACCGTTGTTACAATAATGCCTACATAAGTTATACATTTCTGATAATTTTCATATGGATAACTGTTATTCGATGTTATGGTTAACACACTTAAAAACACAACACCAATGACATTAACAATCATAACGGTACTTTATTCAACACTGTTATGTAGATTAATTGATCGTTTATTTGAAACACGTAATATAAATATTGAGAACCATCAAGTGAAAGGTATCCAAAATAAGACTATAATATCATGTGTAGCATCACAGTTAAATGTCAAGATGATCAATTGTGTTGTAATGTAATTCTGTTCAACCTTCGCACATGTCGGGAAAGAACACTTGCTATCGTTTTACTTAGATTAAGAGGATGTTGTATCTAAAAAGGATGCAAATCGAACCCATCTGTAGCATTATAAATCCTAAACGTAGATGCGTTCCTTTAAATCCACCGTGATGGATCTTGTCAGCCTCATCCGGTGAAGGTACTTAACGTCAATTAGAATCAGAGATCTATAATTAGGATGTCACCATCATGTCGATTTAAACAAGATTATTTACGCTGCTTGAGCTTCAACAAAACGTGTCGCAAACTATTTAACGAAACGCTTGGTTCTTCCAACATAATTCTTCGGACTCTACGGTAAAATGTCGTCTGTCGTTAAGTGTTTCTGACATGAATTAGTGTGATTCGATGTTATGGTTAACTATTATTTACTTATGTGTACGAATGAGACTAAACGTTATTATCGCAAATTAAAAACAAAACAAATGGCATTAATAATCAGTACTTCAACACTATCTAGTAGATTTAATAATATTTTATGTGAAACAGGTTGTATAATTATTGAGACACATCAACCAAACGGTATCCAAAGTAAGACTATAATATCATGTGTAGCATAACACTTAAATGTCTAAGTGATCAATTGTGTTGTAATATAATTCTTTTCAACCTTCGAACATGTCGGGAAAGAGCACTTGCTATCGTTTCACTTAACTTGAGAGGACGTTGTATCTAGAAAGGATGCAAATAGAACCCATCTTTAGAATTTGAAATCCTAACCTTAGCGGGGTTTCTAAACGTACCGGTATTCCTTTAAATCTGCCGTGAACAAGTTATCTACTTTACGTCAATCAGAATTATAGATCTATAATTAGGATGTCACCATAATGTCGATTGAAACAAGATTATGTACGCTGCTGGAGCTTCAGTAAAACGTGTCGCAAGCTATTTAACGGAAGGATTGGTTCTTTCAACATAATTCGACAGACTCTTTGGTAACATGTCGTCTGCCGAGTGTGTTTTGTGCATATTTTATTTAGTCAGATATCAGAACTATACATTTCGAAAAAGATGCATGTTATGCGCGCTTTCGTATTCGACATATATAAATCGTATGCAATAAACCATAGTTTATCAAACATCATTACGTATTCATGCGTGTTATGAGCTCACCGTCATCTTCAACCAAGCACGTGTGTGTTATTTGAACTAAACTATATTTTTACATGTAATGCTGGGATAATAGTTTGTGTGATATAATCTTCATGTCTTCGCTCTCTTTCTCTCTATTTCTGACTCTCTGACTCTAAATACTGCAAGGCCGAACAATAATATTTCGAGAAACTTTCATAAGCGGCTTGTGAACTCTTGTCACGGCTAATGGGCTACCGTATATGTTGCAAATAGTATTAACATAAAAACTGCGAGAGGCCAGTGATCATCAAGACACAATACAATAGTGGCACAGCCTTTATCCGGAGCTTAATGTAGTTCAACGACCATAACGCACTTCAACGACCCTAACGCGGTTCAAATATGACAGAGCGGAAGACGTTATGATTTTTTGTTGTCTTAATGTACAAGCTTGTGTTGCAACTGTTGTTGCCATTGAACACGTGAGTATTTGTATTAGTATTTGTTTCAACGAATATGATTTAACATCAAGCAACTATTGTGTTGTAATGTGGAATGCTGAGAAATGAAGCAAAACATTTAGTTTAAATATTTGCAAAAGAAAGAAATCATAAAAATACTTAGAATCTTACAATTACCCGACATTTGGCTGTGTGGAAGTCATTCACAGTATGTTGTTAACCCACTGTATGTACACTATATTGACGTCAAACATATGTAGTAAATGAGACACGGTAAAACGATGATGCATTAAACGGCGAAAACGAGTGATTTTATTTTTCAAATGAGTGGTAATGTAATATCAAAAATTAATACCAAATACTTTAACTCTATGAAATAATAATAGTTTATCTTTTGCTTTTTACTTCTTATTTTGTTAGTTAGTCTTCTTTTGTGTCTCTATATATCCATCACTGTTTTCCACTTCGCTAAGAAAATATTCGCAAGCCACTGCCTACTTAAGAATATTGACAATTGTTAACTACACACATCAACTTACACTTTAATACGATGGTATCTTGTAACATGTTGTTAATTTAACTATATTTTTTAGTTTACCAATAATGAACCGTGCTTATATTGAGTCATATTTGATGGTTAGAACAGTTATCTAGTTTATATTGCAATTCATTTTTATGTAAAGCAAGAATGTGACAGCGAATGAAAAAGTCATCGAAAATTGATTTTACATTCACAAAGAATACATTGATTTCCACATAATGTTCATTTGAGATAAAAGTTTAGAAATACAATATTTTATCTCATTTTATGTTAAATTATTATATGCAAGATTAAAATGAATACTGTTGTTTTCAGGTTTTGAAAAACATACTGTCCATTTTAAAAGTCATTGTTATCTCAAGAAACAGGTCTTTGTTTACCGCTTGTTTCATACGTTAATGTGCTCAGAAACATGCAATGTATCGTTTTTCAAGATGTTTTGAAAACACTATGAAAGTATACAGCAAGCTGGTCTAGAGCTACGCTTGTCGCATGCGGCAGAATACAATATTTCGCATGACGCTGCTCAGATAGTTCGTTTAGTTCTTGGTCACATTGCCGTAATTAAGATCACGATATAAACCATACGCCATGAAAATACAGCGAGTTTTCTGGCTATAAAAAACAACGCTTGTTTTATTGTTATAGTCCTTAATTAAAATGTTATTAAAATATTGTTAAAATTGTATTTCATATATATGCATAAGGATTTATCTTTACAGGCACATAATAATAAATACGTGACATAATCATTGAGTATATTTACCTTTCTAAGTGCATGTCAAGGAGATCCAATGTTTAGCGACTTATCAAACGCTGGTCATATACGGGTTGACACATACATCGTGTATTGAAAGACCCGTCGGTGGGTTATTTAAATGACATAGTATTATAACACTATAATTTGTGTATATAAAGTAACCTTATTATACACTATATATTTATTAATATACATCACAATGCTGTGATTGATGCCGAACACTTTACTATTAACGAAAACACAAATCAAACATTATCCCACTGTGCAATGACAGATGGCAATCAAATGCAGGCTGATCATATAATAATCTTTAGTTAACTCAATTAGAATACAGATACAGGTTCAGTACAATTCTGGGTAGTTTGGGTTGTGCCGCATCTCGAAATATGACTAAAATGTAGTACAAACATTTGAGTTGCAACAGATGTATNATATTATGCGTAAATATGGTGTTCAAAGTGAAGAAACAAAAAAATGGAATTGTTTAAATCATTTGATTGCAATGGTAGTAAATGCTTTACACAACACAAAAATTGTCTATTGTATATCTTATTTATTTATTTGTACAAGTTAATGCATTTAAAACATTAAAAAAAATACATTTACTTATAATAATGAAGACAGTATATCTTATTATAATCTTTCCGAACAAAAAATTGTATAAAATAAGTGAATTTTAAAAAAAAAGAGAAAATTTGCAGCATTGCTTTTCACAATATAAGATACAATAAAGTGGGTTTTGCAATGTTTACAGCGTTATTATAGAACTTTAAATGGTATAAATGGACATTACTGTATGTACAAAAACACAGTATAGAGTTTAAAGAAATGTGTTCAAAGATAGTTGAAAATAAAATTGATTGTTGATAGTTTTATGTCAATCTGTGTGATAACCTATAAAGAAAAAAGGTTCTAATTTAAAATAACTTCTTATGACATAACAATTTTTATTTGAACATATCAATCAAAATGCATATAATGTGTCCATATGGTTTATAGGAAACAAAAAAATAATCTTAAAATTAGTAATTAAATATTTTAGACAGTAAAGATTAACAATTACCTTGATTAAAATTTGACACCTTTTTCATGGCAACTGCATTTATAATAATAAAATAAAAGATTTTGAATGTTGATGATACCATATATAAAACAAAATGAATTGATTTTATATTGTCTCCATGGTTTGTGTTCTAAATTTCCTTTGTAAAAAAACTAAAAACTAAGAAAAATGATTGTAAAGCATACAGAAACAACAAAGTTTTGCCATTAATATGATATCAATATTGATTACAGATGAAATCTGATAATAAAAAATAAAACTGTATGCATTTTACATGTGTAACTTACCAAAAACAAATCTCATTGGTTTAAAAGTCCTAGTGTTTTTACAGGTTTTGTATAAAATGACATATTTGGTACATTTCAATACATGTTTTCAGTAAATTTACTTCAACAGTCAAAACTTTTCAAACCTTCTTTAAAATAAGCCATTATGAATATTCAGATAACTTAAGTTTAAGTTGTTATTATTCTGTAGGATTTTAAAAAAAGTAATTACCGGTGACAGTATTTGGGGAATGTATTAGACAATTAAAAGTAATATTAATTAACTGTTTGTGGATAAATTTTTCAACAATAACCATTGCCGAGTTAGCCAAGTGTGTGAGCCTTGACCTTTACTTCCAGATAATAATTGCAGCGCCTAAACAACTGGGGCTCGACTGGTCATTGTTGGCCCGGTACTTCTTTAAAGTACCTGAGGTACTCTTAAGTACACTACAATGTACCCTGGGTACGAAAAATACTAAATACATGTGCACTAAAATGCACTTGGCCAATATTAAGACTGTACCAGAGATTTATTCCGCCTAAAATCTGTCATAAAACGCACTTCTGAATACCAAACAAAATCCTCTTTGAACAAAACCTAACTCAGTATGCTTTTTTGAGTATGAGTTTCGATAATAATTAATATCATCGCTGAGGCCCTTTCACAGAATATAAACATAAAAATAATTTATTTGAAAATAGAGTCAACAACGGCAGATTTAGCCAAAGTATTCCTGGGTCGTTTTAGTATATTTTCTGTACCCAGGGTATATTGTAGTATACTAAAGAGTACCCAGAGAACTTTCAAGTAGTATCAGAGCCGACAAAGACCAATCTAACCAAATAAGTATCAGAGCGGACAAAGACCAATCTAACTCGACTGAGAGAATCTGTCGACTGGTTGTATCCAACAGTCTCTACAGTAAAGTATATTTTACGCAGTTTTGACAAAATGATAAATGCATGATATTCTTTCCAAAGAAATGGATCTTGACGCTGACCTTCTGCTTAAACTGTAAATGTGCCAATCAGCAATAAAGTGACAACCATATACACATGTATTAGAAGCGATGTTGGCATATCAATCAATATTAGCACAGATTACTGTATAATTATCATTCATGGACACAGCAGTATTATATCAATGCAACTGTTAACAAACACGTAGATTATACAATGCTTATACATAATATTTTACAAAAAAAGTAAACTTTTACCCATGTTTACAATGAATCAATTCTATCACTCAGCAAACGTCACATTCGTTGAGTTCAACTTGTCTTGTGATGGGTAAAGCCTTGTCCAAAACGAAAGTTGAATGAATTGTCAAAAGGAAAATCGAACAAATCATAACAACAATCGATTCGAACATGTAGAAATTCCTCTTATAGCAAAACTCCAATCCACAATCGTACACAATAGATCCTGCACAATCAACGCAGGATTTCCGTTACAATATCTTCCCATGCCCTGCCATATAGTAAGATATAAATATAGATAAGGTTTAAAATAACTAAAATGATGCTGCGCTCGTAGATTTCCTAGGCTAAAATATTTATTGGCACTGTTATTCCCTATAAATTCGATTCAAACGTGCGGTTCTCCGAAAAATCGTTGCATACGCCGCCATATTTACGTAAAATAACTGAGTTACGCGAGCCTTTGAGCAACCGTAACTTTACGTGCAAACTTACAGTAAACGTAACTTTACGAAGTTTATAGAAACGCAACTAGCTTTAAGTTTTGCACTTACGTATGCTTTTTGAACGTACGTTGTTCTAAGAAACGGCCCCCTGAACCGGAACATTGCTACTACACATTGAAACCGGGAGATTCCGACACCTGAAGCCCGCAGAGAGGTTGTGTTTACTGTGCAATAAACCAAATAAAATCGAATCAGAGTACCACTTCTTATTCGAATGTTCTTGTTATACAACCCTTCGACTTATTGTTTGTACCTCGATTATAAAGATATTACTAGACCTGATTCGTATGAACTATTGTAACAGACTCAAATGACGTATAAACGAGTGATATATACATTTGCTTTATTTATAAAAGATTGCTTCTAAAAACGAGAAAGTATACTATGTGTGACGATATGAACTTTATTATGGTTATTAAACAAAATTGAACATAACATTCATACATGCTATATCCTATATCATATCAGTGATTATTTTACTATATGCTATTTAACAGGCATAAGACGGCTACACTTATCCATGTTTGATTAGTGACTCGTAAGCCATTTGCTTGGCTTGGTAGTACATCAAACATCGAAATATTTCATAATTTAATATAATAAACATTACATTATTTTATTTCGATTTGAAATTGTATATAATAGTTATTATATTTTTATACTATGTGTCACTTAAATAAAACATGAATTTACTACACATGTATCAAACTAAAACTATTTTCTAAGGCTTCTCGCTTCACCGCTGTTGGGTTTGAGTCATATTGTACGCAGTATGGTCTCTGAACAGGGTCGTGCTATGTAATGTCTTTAACTAGGTAGTTTTGTTATAATTGCTTGTGTGCATATGCTGGGGCTTTGGTTCACCAGCCAGCCATGTGTCCAGCTGTCGTGTGGCATGTGTGATTCTAAATCTTGCCTGTGGTATTTAAGTGTGTATGCTGCCCATTCAAACCGCGTGTAAAGCCATTACCAATGTGTGTGGCATGTTTGTATCGATGTCCGTATATACACGGCTTACTCTTAATTTCTTGGGAAAACGACATTGATAAATTGTTGGACTGTCTCGGAATTGAACGCCACTCTATATTTGACTTAATTATGACAAAATTGACATAAGCCGGAATTATCATATTATGCGTTTATATCTCGATGTACTGTTATTGAAGTTGCCTTATTGACATATTGAGAAAAAGAAGTCCTATGTGTTTTTATTTTATTCATTATAAACCTGTGATAAAAACTTGCATCATGTGCAGAGAAGTGATCTGTCAAATACTCGTTGCGTTTTAAATACTCGGTGTCAAATGTTGGTAGATTTGTATCAACCAGTTGAACTGTTGCAAGTACTTTAACCTCAGTTATAGAATTGTGTTTGTCGTTGGTTGATTAAATTAAATACACTATATGTTAGTACGCGCCATGTAGAACCCAGCACAAGCTATGCTCATAATACAATTAACCCAAACACAAATTTGTTGTCTAAATCGGTAATATGTTCAATATAATATAATGTAAACTAGAGCATTCTACAACACGGAAAAATATGATTCTAAATAATAGTCTAGTTTTCGGCTTTGATAGTTTAACACGCATATATTTTAAAATATGTTCGAAACGTGTGCAGTAGATACAGATATATGTGGTCGCAAATTGTTACATGAAGTGTCTACGTCAATGTTCAAAAATAGGATACTTAGTTATATGTGTTTCAAATGTGTGTGAATTGGCAACACAATTACTGGTGAGCTCGAAGTTATGCGTAAAAATTAAATAACATTAATGGTTAGTCATAGGTGTATGAGCATGTTGCTCGCAAATCGTAAACGCACAATTTAGCAGATATATTCAGGAAACCCAAACTATGCGCTTGATGATCGAGCAAAACTTGGATAAAATGTTTACATCCTCGTCACAGTATTTAGACACGTGTTTATGCGAATTCCTATAATGGCAAATACATCTTATTAAGTGCACATTCAATGTTAGAGTATATCATCGGAATCTCGTTTGAGAATGTTAGCAAGTATAGTGTGGTGTATTTGTAACATCAAACTATATTATGTTTTAATAACATTAGTTGATAGAACTAAATATCATGCTCAATGATGTGTAAACGAACACGTGTGTGCTGATCATTTATTCAAACTCACACACATTAAAAGACAGAATGAAGAGGCTATTAAAGGTGCATTATACAATAAAGTACAGTTTACAAAAAGCTGCAGAATTGTTTTCTGTAATTCCCATTATTTCTACGGCAATGTAGAAAGCCATTCTAAATTTACAACAATAACAAGAAAGTATATAAATCAAAGCAGAATGACAAATCTCTAAGTGAACAAACCAACATTACATAAATGGTACATGTAAACAAACCATATTTCCTATATGGTTATACATTAGCTGTTAATATGTATTTGATCCATCTGAGAACTTAACATGAACGCTCGTTTAGCATACAGAAATGCATCGTTATACATTTTATTGAAACATGATTTCGTAGTCATATCTAAACAAATACAATGTCCACCTTACATTACAATATATTATATAATGTTTACAGGAGTAAAACAATTTTTAAGATATTTGTCACATTAACACATGTGAAATACATATGTGTTCATATTCTAATAAAATTAAACATCGGTGTGGAATGTTATTTTTTAAGTGAGCGGAAAACATAGTAAATGAACACGCTCATACAAGAAATAAAGTCATTTGCAAGAAGTACATGGTATCCATTCTGATGTTATTCAGTTGCGGAACCTATTGTTGTCCTTTAACCACACTCAATATCTTCGGTCCCTTCGAGACAGGATCATACAGCTGCACGTGGAACTTCTGTTTGTCCGGCTACATATAAATATATAATAAAAGGCGTGATAATTTGGTGATAAATACATGCATACATTAAAAACAATAAGTAAGGATTGAATTCTAAAATTGCATGTATCGTACTATGTTTATGAAATCAAGTGTTGAGTGTACATGTTGTGGTTACAGAGTCGTCATTTGCAAATAAATGATTATGATATAATACTTTAATAGACAAGGTTTGGCAATACGTCTTTTGAAAGTTCATTTAAAGAAACAAATTCTCATTTAAGCAATAGTTTACGTTTCAAAATGTTTTAATTTATAAGTAACTTTTGTTTCATCAACAAGTAAAATTAGCCATTTATTCTGGTAGTTTAACGCAGTACAAAAACTCATTAAAGATATCTCTGATAGCTTAACTAATGCAAATATACAAATAGTCATAAACCGCAAAATGTTGCTTCTTGGTGATACAAATAAACCGTTGAATGACAAATACTTTATTCTTTTTATTTTCATGGAAGTAAGAAAGTACATTTTTGAATGCATAAGGAAAGACATTCGCCCTATTTTTCATGAATTTTAAGCTAGCCTAACATTTGCTTAAAATGTTTATGCAAACACAACAATAGAATCAAATAAAGGAGTTTTTTGGACAGTTATAAGACTAATATGTAATTCATAATTTCATTAACACAAAAAATAACTGTCGTTAACCCAGCAACTCTCATTATATATTAATTTGACAATTACATTTTAAAAATAACAGTCGATAACCTAGCAACCATCATAATATATATGAAACTTGCAAATTGTATTTACTTGATTAAGTATGTCTTTGTACTCAGCATATTGGATTCAAAATTATAATTGATTGTGTTGTAAAAATACACTCTTTGTGTAGAGTCACATTTTTGTTCATACTGTCCATTATAAAACTGCTGTTTACCTAGCAAACATTACTATATATGAAACTTGACACGTTAATTTACTGGATTAAATATGTGTTTGTAATTTGCGAATTTGATTCAAAATTATAATTATGTTGTTGAAATACACTCTATGTGTAAAGTCATATGGTCAGATAAGTATATGCATGCATATGTCTTTGTTAATTGATTTTATATACAAATAATACGACATGAATAAAA
>VMBQ01015439.1:0-12421 GCA_007657795.1 Dreissena rostriformis | reverse complement strand
CGTCATTAGCAACGTCGGCAATAGCTTTAACATCAAAACCGGTGAATTCACAGCTCCTCAGTCAGGCATTTATTGGATGACGTTCCCATACGCCGCCCAGAGCGAGGTTTATGGAAACGGAATGACCTCATTTACCGGATACCTGATAGCTTAGGACTTAGTGATAAAATCTATGATTACAATCAAGGCATTCGCTCTGGATCAGCAGACGATTAATTGCATAAATCAGCAATTGCGGAGGATTCCGGAGATAGTAGATGTATCACGAGTGTGAAGGCAATGCAAGACCAGTCTGAGAAAAGTAGAAATTATAAACTTTACAGCATCTCCTGTATACGAAATTATATTGTATTCTGATAACATGTATATCATTAGCCCGTGTTGAGGGTGTCACCATGTAAAGAAGAAACATCCCGTTGCAATATTTTAAGACAGCATAAATTCCAAAAATTAATAATCCGAAACGAACGACAAATTGCTAATAAACAGCATTCTAATGTATCTAATATGATGCTTCATCTGATCGATTTATGTGAATTTAGTTAACAAACATTTATTTTACACGCTGTATTTATTTTTTCAAATTATATCGATGTTTGATGATAAAAGACATTTTAATCTGACACGAATGTCGTATTGCTTTATGAAAATATAATAGTTTGGAACTTTTGACAATCAATTTAGAAATAGTTAAAAAGTCAATATGTGTACAATTGTAAAATGCATAGTTATACGTGTACCTTTAAGATATACATTTATCAGACAATTGCAATGCGTATCAACATTATTTAGAATAATCATTAAGGAATCTTCAAGGCATCTACAAAATGCTCGTTTTTATTTGTTGTGGAACAATATATTCCATTTTTATTAACTGCAACGATATCTATGCATACGACACACGAACACTAACATGGTACATGAACATGGGTTGAATATATTGTCTCTCAAAAANTATAAAAAAAAAAAAAAAAAAAAAAAAAGATTTTTTGTATCTTGTTATATCTATGTTACCAGACCACATCTAGCTTTGAAATTTTGGTTATTGTTATAAGGAACACTGCTTTGTTATGGGTTAACTTTATTTTACGAAATATTCGTTGGTTTTGAGTGTTAATGGGGCTTTAATAAAGATTTACTCAAGTACAATAAGATGTCGAATGTGACTGATTTAAGAGAAAAGCAAAATAAACAGAAGACCGGTTATACGACGTATAACACACCATTGCTCAAAACGATAATAGAATAGTTTGAATTAAACAAATAGATGTGAGTATGAAATTATTTGTAACTTTCGGAATGACGTACCCTAAGTTTCTCCTCATCCGAATGTTTCATTCATTTATTTGACAATTGTATAAAAACCTACAAATGTTTTTTTCATATTTCCGCTGATTTGCAGTTAAATGCCCTAATATGTGAAGAAATCTCTTAAAAGCTGACAGATCGTGATTATTTTTTCATACTGCTTAAAAGGCCAAAATCTTTAAAGCAGAATATGACATCAATCCTAAATTCGCATTAAGTAAATTTCCGCACGAGCAATTACAATTTCATTTTAAATAGATTTAAATCACAAATTATTATTCGGTTCAACAAACTTTGTAACCCTTATCAGATGCGAAAGCAATCAAATTAATGTGTCTAGTAAAAACACTAATGATAACCACGTGCGTTCAACAGGAGTAGTATTGTGAGTTAAATGAATGTAAAAGCAATGTCCTTGCTGTGTATGTCTACCCAATATATTCATTTTAAAATTAAAATCAACGAGAGTGGGCATGCGTTTGTGTCTGTTTAAGATGCGGCTCAAAAATATGCTTCGTAAATTTACTTTTGATTTTAAATAACCTGAGATTAAAGAGACTGATTCAAATATTTTTTTTATAATTGGAATAATAAAATTCATACACTGAAGAACAAACATATTCATTTAAATACAGGCCTCATTTTTTAATTCTAATTTCAGACAATGGTTTCGGCTTTGATGACCCACGTCACATGGCATAAACATATACCGGTAATATGACTGTGTTCATATTTGATCAAGCTTAAATTATAAGTTTAGTTTAAACCTTTTAATTTTAGCTCGATTGAATCGAAAGACTAAATCTTATTTGAAACGCTCTCGAGTCCGTTTCCTGGGACTAGTACCAGTACTTGGTGTCTATGGGGGAGATCTAAAGAACGTTCCCACAGTGGGTATCGAACCCGTGACACCATATCCACTTCGCCACGGCGACCTTAAATTATTTAATTATTTGTGGAGCTTATATAAATATCCAATGAACGATATAAATTACTAACAAATAGTGTATGTCCATCATAAGTTGGTAGAGTTTTTTTCTTTGTTTAATATATCTTCACCAGTTTTTTTATAACACAATTTCGAAGAACGTTACCAAAAGAAGTCCAACTTTGATTTAGAGAAGACCGAATCGTTGCAGGAAAAACACTCAAACATTAATATGAAACTTAATGTAGGCCATCCTTAATTTGTTTCCACATTATTCATGGTAGTATAAGTGAAACATAATTTGGAACATGTGTTTTACAATAAGTATCTTTTACTGCTTTCATGTGCATTTGAGAGACATGCCTCTTTCTGTAAAGATGAGGTATTTTTCGTTCTGCACACATTATGAACTTACTATTTATTTAAATATTAATAGGTAACAATTGCTTAGAACCTTTTTAATGAAATATTCTGTCAACATTGTCGCATGATTTCGAACAAGCAGATTTGTAAAAGTCAGGAACAGGCCAGTAAAGTATTTTTCGAGAGATTTTCCGAAAATGCCAACACAAAAAGTTTCGTCATTTAAAATAGTGTGTGTATTTTTTAAATAAAATTTAAAATAGGAATCTACTCGAATGATATAAGATAGTTCTTTCTGCACGTTCGTCACAATTTAAACTAAATTAATCGCATATATTTATATTTGAAAAGAGTGACGTGTGTATGACCAAACTGTTCGAAATTACTATCCCGCCTATAATAAATCCTTTCTATGAAATATAAACGCGATCAAAATTAATGGATAATATATCTTAATGTGATCAGGAATGGTTACACTCATGTCACTGTCATGTTTTGTGGATCAAGTTAACCTTTAACATCACATTGGGTTGTATCCGTTCCCAACATTAAAACATCAACTTATTTTTTTTAAATGCAAATTAGACGCCAATGACAAATTCGAAATGTCTACACACTAATTTTAAAGGGACCTTCATATTTTCAAGGTACAAAATAGTTATAAAATATGGATTCTTCAAACATCGGAGTCACAATTACCCAAATTACTTTGAGACACAAACACGAAAATATAATGGCTAAACAGTTCCAACAAAATAATGTTCTAAACAAATGTTGTGTAGGTTTGGCAAAACATTTTTACTTCTCGAGTATGCACAAGATTTCTAAATAACCATATAAGAAACACTCCCCCACCGCGTGGAGGCTATGTTCTTAAACGTACCGGAACCATTTTGTGTAACAAACATATTGAAGATTTCTCCTATTCCCATTGACCGTTAACAATCCACAACAGTAGCATTCATAATTCGACACAAAAAGGTAAAACACGTCCAGTGATTTTATTATCGCCTTACTTATTGGTGAATAGTAATACATGAATTGAAGCCCCGCATATTTAATAGAATTCTTTCAGTGAAATTGCATTGAGGGCCTTATTGTGACTTACATAAGCAACTTTAACAGATTGTGCTACCATTAATTGAGTATAACAATATCTAACTGTATGCATGCATAATGAGGCAATAAAAAAGTTGAAGTTGTCAGTTTATTGACGCTTTTTGAAAGTGCATAGTTTTATTTAGTTCAATTAATTGTACATTAAACAAGAGATGTGTTTGTCAGAAACACAATGCCCCCTACTGCGCCGCTTTGAAAAAAAGTTCTTTGACCTTGACCTTTCACCACTCAAAATGTGCAGCTCCATGAGATACAATGCATTTAACAATTTATTTGTGTTGACCTTGAAGGATGACCTTGACCTTGCACCACTCAAAATTTGCAGCTTCATGAGATACACATGCATGCCAAATATCAAGTTGCTATCTTCAATATTGCAAAAGTAATGACCAACGTTAAAGTTTTCGGACGGACGCTAATGACCAACGTTAAAGTTTTCGGACGGACGCACAGACTAACAGACGGACTGACAGTTCAACTGCTATATTCCACCCTACTGGGGGCATAATAAAGTCCTAGTTAAGAAGAAGTGAGTAGAAATCCATAACACGTACAGTAGATTTTGGATCAGAATTGTTTGTCATATATATAAAGGAGAGACATAGCTAAGGTCGCATTGGCGTAGTGGGTATGGTGTTCCCCTAGCGACCAGGTCACGGGTTTGATCCCTACTGTTGGATCGTTCTTTAGGACTCCCCTATAAACACCAAGAACTAGTTCTAGTCCCAGGAAACGGACTTAAGAGCATTTCAAGTAAGACTTATGCTTTCGATGCAATCGAGCTAAAAAAAAATTGGTTTAAACTTTGAGTATTCAAAAGAAAACAAGATGTTTTAAGCATCACAATTTAATAATCTAGAATACATCCACTGTGTCAAGTCATCAACATCAACACATGATCACACCAAAAATTCAAAGTAATATACAATCACACCATCATCTGTGCGCAAAATCTGCTTGCAGAGAAAATCAACATGTACATGTATCCTTCATACATCATAAAAACGTAGGCATTGTATTAACAGTTTTAAAGAATTCAACCTTGCAATAAGTTGCACAAAATAGTGAAGTATAAATGGCCAACTGAACATAACAAACGAGGATTCATGGCAAGGATGATAAAGTTGTATAACCGTTAACTCTTTCAGTGCTGGAACCAAATTTTGAAGGCCTTTGCAAACAGTTTTGATCCAGATGAGACGCCACAGAACGTGGCGTCTCATCATGATCCAAACTGTTTTCTATTCTGATAGTTTTCTTTGAAATAATCAAAGAAAATGCTAATTTTAGAAATTCAGCAGACAACATTTTTGCAGACGACAAATTTCCCAGCATGCAAAGGGTTAACAACAATTTTGGAAGGTCACTGCATACCATTACTAAAGTGGAAGTTATTAAACAGTTTTGTATTCAGCCAGATTTCATCATTGTTGTATATTGGTGAATGTGATGACCACTTGCATATTTATATTATCTTATACATTTTAAAGTCACACATTTGAATAAGCAATTAATAAAATGGTGCATTATCAAGTAATAATTGAAAAAAAAAATACATTTTTATAATTTTTAAATTGAACTTCACAGAACAAATGCCTGTCCCGACAGGTATTACTGTTATAAACAATAAATCTATTAACTTAACAATTAATCTATCAACTGCATAAAAAATTCATGTCATACATACAGGTAACTTAAATTTGGTACATGCCATTTAACCAATAAAATGCAGACAGTTTCTAGCAAATTATCTGAAATAAATGTTTAAAGGAAATGTTTTTTTTACCCCCAAACCACAACTGGTCAATATGAACAACTGCACAGGAAAAATCTAGGATGCTACTTTACGCACATGCATTAGGTCCTGTTTTCCCAGAGTGCATCGTATATTATTCACACATTTACTGGCACCTTTTTGAGGTCAGAGTGCCAGGTGACCATTCCCATGCTGGATGAACGCTGCTAGTAAATTTGAGCCTCGCTCTGTGACAACGGCGTTGAATGCATGTGCGTAAAGTTTCGTCCCAGATTAGCCTGTGCAGTCCGCACAGGCTAATCATGGAAAACACTTTCCGCATAAACAAGACTTTTTGACTTTCTTCAAATGAAAAATACCATAAAAGCAGAAAGTGTTGTCCCTGATTAGCCTGTGGGGACTGCACAGGCTAATCTGGGACGAAACTTTACGCACATGCATTAAATCCCCTTTTCACAAAGCGCGGCCCATTTGTTGATTGAAGTTCAGATAAAACAGTTTTAGAACAATTATACTTATATGAAAAATATGATTTAAATTCGAGAAAGGTAGAACAATACTTGTGTGACAAATATTCTTTAATCTGAGAAAGGTATCAGTAGTCAGGCCCTGACAGTTAACAAAATAATGTATTGCTTATCTATTATTTAAAGCCATTAAAAAACGTAATTTATCAAAGCTTATAATAACATCAAAATAACATAAGAACATATACAATTTATAAGTGCATTGACAACTTATAAACCTATAAGTACCATGAAACAACTGCATCAGTCAATGCGAAAGCAATAGCTAACTAGACGTGAGTTCAAATTCATGAGAGAAAAAAACTTGGTTGAGGACGTCGTCAGCTTTATTTTGGAGTGAATATCACAAAAATAGACTGAACACTTTACTAGTATACTTGCATATGTTGCTTCACTAAAACAAATGACTGCCACTGCGTTCTTGATAACTTATCAAATTCTTTGAAAAAAATGTGTCACGTGTTTATAACATTTTTTTTTTTCTTTGCCCACACTTCAGAGTATTATCATTAAAAACAGTGTTTTAAAGCAACACGAAAAGACATCAGTGAATGCAAGAAGATCAAATGTTATCATTCATATAGTTTAAAGCATGCCCCACCCTATTTAACTGTTTCGCTTTCACCCAAATACTTAGTTCGATGGTGACATTAGTGTTTGCTTGGAATTAAAGAAATTCGTTTGTGATGNACACACACACACACACACACACACACACACACACACACACAATCCCATACATACACTCACAAGAAACAAAAACAAAACATACATAAACGTTCCTTGAAATTTTGTTTAATCATGACAAAAACGGAGAAGCTCATTTGAATTGAAATAATAATAATCGAAAAATTAGTTAAGTAACAATAATAATCATATACTTCCTTACATGAAACACAATAAACAGAAGCGATCAACATATAGTTACCGATCAGTAAGCCCTATAAAAACCAAATACAGAACTTATTCGGTAATTAGAACAAAGATGGTGTCCTCAAATTACATAGAACAGCGATATAAAACATAGCGATACACTAAGTATAAACATATAAAAAAAAATCATAATTTTCTCTGTAATGATGAAGACAGTTAAATTTAGGAATCCAAATTATTATGCAAAACAAACTTAAATTTGATGTTGTGTTTTTTTAGCATATGAATAATTTTCATCTGAATATAACTCCCATCTGAAACACAAAACAGGTAACTGCTATATCGCTTTGAAATATATGCGGTGAGGCTTCGAATAACATAACGGCCAACCCTATGTTCGGTTCTCCTGCCGAACCAGATAGATTTCCTCATGTTCGCAAATAATGCAGCCTTTGTCTCGGAAGGACCTCAACAACCTCGAAATTTCTTAAATTAAAAGAACTTATAATAATAATTATGTTTAACGACGAGTTTCTCTTCTTAAACCAAATGCATTTATGCGTACTGAACGAATTAATAGTATCTTACTTTTTGCACATTTCTGGTCAATGTTATCTTAAAGGGCCTTGTTCACAGATTTTGGCATGTTTTGTAGTTTGTTATTAAATTATTTAAATTGATAAATATAAACATCAGAACTGAAGAGCTACAATAAAGAAACAAGACTAAAAGTCAAAAAAAAAAAAGAAAAAAGAGAGAAAAAAGGTAACCACACCAGGGCTCGAACCACTGACCCATGGAGTAAAAGCCAAGCACCGAAACCACTCAGCCATCCGTCTTCACGTGTGTATGTGTCTTTTAGAGTTTTTGTTCGGGTAGTCGTTGAGTCTTTACGACTACATTATGTGCGGACCTGACCATCCGTCTTCACATGGGTAGCCATTTTTTTTACTTTGTATAACCATCCAGGTGTTGTTACTAAATATAACGAAAACACAAGAAATCGAAATTTTAAAATCGTTTCGCGTCTGAGACGCTTTATAATTGTATCAATTTCTAACGCTGATATTTCGAAAACGAAAGTGTATTTTCAGTATAAGTCTGCGGCATTAATGTTATTTCGCACACTGATGTACATAGTTCATTTATTTCTTGAATCTGTGATAAAAAGTTGAAAAATTCTCATTTTGATAAACTGTGAACAAGTCCCTTTAAAACGATACTAAAAATCACTGAACACGTTGTAGTGTATTAATACGTCTTTATTTAGACTATATATTAGATGCTAGATACTTAGATGCTATGTCTTTTTTTGCTGCGTTATTGGATGGATTTAACAGAATAAGAAAACCGTGAACGAATAAGATGCGTCGAATTTAACCGGTGAGTATAATTCTTCATTATATATGTTAAGTTACTCGTACGCTTCAATTTACCGTTCATCATCGGGTGGAGAACATGAGTAATATGACGTGCCTCCAAACATTGACCGACATAAACGCCCACTGAGCTGATAAAACATATAAGCCACCTTTGTATCAGGCAGTTTACAGTGTAGGTGTATGATACATGACATTATATGACATATGAGAAACACGTCACCCTTTTAAAATAATGACACATCTGTTAAAGCAGTACTTTACCAATTTTAATAGATGAAAATCGACTCAACGTTTGTTTATTTTATAGTTATCGCCAGCAACTGTACGGGTGTATATGTAGTGAACAGAAACCTATATTTCTATATTACCTTTAAAGGGACCTTTTCACTTTTTGGTAAATTGACACAATTGAAAATAAAATAAAACTGTTTTAGACTCGCAAATGTTCGTTGTCGTTATGATATTTGTGAGCAAACAGTAATACTGAACATTAACCATGCTCTATAATATTCATTATATGAGTATGTTGACGATTTAAAAACCTGAAAATTATAAAGCGTTGCAACGCGAAACGATTGAATAATATGTTATCTGTTGTTATCGTTATATTTTGTTACACTACGAGAATTACTTATATAAAGTATAAAATACACCACTCACTGTATGAGTATGGATGCCGGGTCTTAGCGTTAGACTTTTACTCCAGGGGTCAATGGTTCGAGCCCAGTTGCGGATTACTTTTTTTTCTTTATTTAATTTTATTCCTTTTTTTACTTGAGCTTTTTAGTTCCAATGTTTACATTAAAAAAAAGTCAAGCATTTAATGACAAACTTTAATACATTTCATAATCTGTGAAAAGGTCCATTTAACTTATCAGCTATACGAACTGGAGTAAGCAGGTTCATGGGAACTAAGAATCGGACAGTTTTAGCTGAGTGGCATTATTTCTTAAAATGACTTTGCGCATTAATTTCTTGTCCCTTTTGGTCATATGTTACGGTTTAAGAAACACATTGCTTGTGTAAAGTCGAAATTAAGATAGACACATATAAATAATGTTGTTGACTTTAAAAGGTTCGTTTACTATTTAACCCATTTATGCCTAGCGTCTAGAAAAAAGGGCTTTGCAAACAGCGTAGACCCAGATGAGACGCCGCAAAAATCGGCGTCTCATCAGGGTCTATGCTGTTTGCTAAAAGGAATTTCTGTAAGAAATATTCTAAAATATCGAAATAAATATACCAGACATCCCTAATTTTGGAAATGAATTGATCCAATTTGGAAGGATGGGAGAGTCCACTGGGCATAAATGGGTTAAAACTACAATGATAATACATTTTATAAAGGCCGATGGCTCTCTATATTGCCGGTGAAGTAACAGCGTCAGTGGGATAACAATCAATCACTCAGTTCAATGTTAGAGCTTCATTTCGCTTAAATAGGCGATTTTAGTGTCTATTATTTTATGCTTTCCTGTGGTTAATAGAGAAATATCAGTGAATAAAAACTGGCAATTCAATGTTTCAAACAATGAAAATCAACAGTGAAAATTATTGATAATTTTCACTGTGTAATGACGTCGTTTTTTGACGTCATGAGGTCATTTTTCCGGCGAAATTCGCCAGTTAAAATCATTTGTAAGTATACAATAAAAAGAAAATTTGTTGGATTCGGTGGAATGTCGATTTTAATTAATTCACTCGTGATCATAGAAACGTATATTTTCTATGATCACTCGTGAATTTAAATCGATATTCCAACGAATCCAACAAAAATCCTTAATTTATTCTGGAATATTTTGGGACAGGGAAAACATTAATATTTCAAAGAAGGGTTGTTTTCACTTGCAATATACTAGTACATTTGCAATGTTTTCAATTCTTTTTCCAAAATACCAATAAACCTAACTCACATCCTAAACTGTCATTTACGTAGCAATCTTTATCAATTATCGAAACGAGATTGTTATCTACGTTTGAAAATGAAATTCCAGAGAAATCCGAGGAGTCTATATGAGAAGTTTAAAAAGAAAACAATAACAAATACATAACTTTCATTTCTTAACTATGAGTGTATTTCCACTACGCAAACAATGCCTTGTAAATGTTATATTAAGTTATATTCTTCCAACCGTTTCCATCGAAAAAAAAACTGACACCATTACTTGTTACAACGGATTATGTGTGCACGGTGCTATGTGCCACAAATGGGAACATTGATTGCTTGTTTGTCTTGAATGATTAATAACTACTAATACTATGAGCATGTGCTTGAATTATACCGACATACGTTGTGTCTTAAAGTACAAGTAAACAGTTTGGGACTTGAATGAGCGTTTACCTTAACATTAAAAGTACGAATTTGTAGAATATATCTATATATAGGTGTTTTGCACATGTGTGCATTTCTTAACATGAAGATATTCACATATATAATAATTGTTGATGCGACTCATCTCCACATCAACGTTACATAAGTGTGTTGTTGATGGGACTCATCTCCACATCAACGTTACATAAGTGTGTTGTTGATGGGACTCATCTCCACATCAACGTTGCATAAGTGTGTTGTTTTGATGGGACTCATCTCCACATCAACGTTACATAA
The DNA here is from genome assembly GCA_007657795.1 of Dreissena rostriformis. NCBI lineage: Eukaryota > Metazoa > Mollusca > Bivalvia > Myida > Dreissenidae > Dreissena > Dreissena rostriformis. Next base: position 1,557 of record VMBQ01015439.1, on the reverse strand, counting down.
GTGTGTTGTTTTGCAAAACGTTTTACTTTTGTTATAAATGGAATACTAAAATGAACTATCGAAAACGTTAATACTAAAATGAACTATCGAAAACGTTTCGCGTACTCAATTAAAAAAGTCTTCTTTACCGTTGAAAAGTCCAGGTTTCCAATCTAAAGACAGCAATTTAAAATTGGAGATCCTTAGAATCCATGAACACACTACCCAGCTCATATAGTTTATGGTTAATCAAAACATTTCTTAAGATGATTGGAGCAAAATGTTATTTTTGTAATTGTTTGAGCTACAACTACCATTGAAAAAGCCAGTAACCTTTTTTTTACATTTTGAAGGTATAAAACAAGGTTCTTTTTACATACACTGCTTCAGTAAAAAATATATAATTAACACAGAATAAAGTGCATTTATACTCCAGTTTTACGACCTTCATATTACCTATAATTCTGAACGCATGCAATAAGTTATAATACAATATGCAAAAACTGATCTCTGAAAACCCAACATGCAAAACAAAATGGAATGAATACTTTTCAAAAAATATCAAACGATGCGAAAATGTCCATGGACGCGTGTTTAAAAAAGAATGATACATATATTCAATGGTAAAAAAAAAACTAGGATTATCCACAGAATACTGGGAATAAACTCACTCTTGTTTAACATGGGCTTGTCGAAAAGTAATACATACACTTAAAACAAAATGTCAGAAAAATCATTCTTGGAGTTTAACACAATAGAAATAGTTATTAAAGAAATATCTGGTCACAATTGCTTATAAATAAAAATATACAAATAGAAATTAACTGCAACCACAAAAGTAGAAATTACAACTAGTTTATCTTTTTTTGTGAAATTAGAGAGCATGCAAAAGGTAAAGGAGACTATCCCAGATGTTCAGAGTCTTACAGCAACTGCACAGGCCAATCAGGGACGACACTTTGCGCCTTAACTGGATTTTAGTCAAGAATAGTCTTCCTCCAAACAAAAATATAATAAAAGCGGAAAGTGTCGTCCCTGATTATCATGTGCAGTCCGCAACGGCTAATTAGGGACGACACTTTACGCAAAAGTTGGATTTTCGTCAAGAAGAGTCTTCCTTCAATGAAAAATCAATAAAAGCGGAATTTGTCGTCCCTGATTATCCTGTGTGGACTTCACAGGCTCATCTGGGACGACACTTTACGCACATGCATTAAACCCCCTTTTCACAGAGCAAGACTGGTTTATAAACTTCATTCAGACTAGAATGTCCGTTAGCGTACCGTGTAATTTTATGTCAATCGTTTCATTGAGATTCAACATGTTTGTACCCAAGTTGTGCTCCTAAAAAATCCCCAAATATTTTAAAAGTATGACAAGATTCGCCAATAATGCAAAAAATACGTGGACATTAAATACAAGTTCATTATTTTTTAGAATATTAAAAAAATAAGCCGTGGTGTTAAGGCTATCCCTCCATCCTGCTTGCTTTAAATACGAACATTGGCTAATGGCTTTCTTATTACATACTTCGCCCCGTTAGTTTAAACGTATTTATTGCATCAAATATGCATGGGA
>VMBQ01015437.1:0-12490 GCA_007657795.1 Dreissena rostriformis | reverse complement strand
ACCTGCCGTTAGACCAGCTTAGAACCCAATTGCAACCTCAGACACCCATAACACCAAATACTACTGAACTATAATAGTACGCAACTGTAACAATTACTCTGTTATTTACATTTGACGTTAATTTAGGACATTTACCATATATTGCACCTTTACTTCTAAAATGTACAACTGTCATTTGTTTGGACGAGCAACTATACCTTCAGAGAAATACGACCACCAGAACAACTGAGACGATGTTGATTGCTGCCACATCTGGAACTGTGACTAAAAATTAAACTTAATAAGCAGTTAAGTATGATACAATTACTTATGTATATTGTAAACTGGATGAATTTCAAAATAAATGTCAAATATGTAGCTAAATAACAGTACCAGCATAAGAAGTAATTCCATTATGAGTTGTTGTAGCTGGAAATACAGATGACAGTTTATTCGTTAACGTAAAAAGTACTTTTATATAAAATACAGGTAATTTTGTAATAGTAATAAGTTGCAAAAACAAGCATTTTAAATAAACTCATATCGGTACAGAAACTTAAGCATTTAATTTTCTTCAGTAAAAGTAAGTCACTGAAAATACTGCAGTCACTGACATAAGATCAGACCACGTTTTTATTCAAAATATGTACGCTACTTTGTGTAAGTGTATTAAATTACATAGTAAATACACTGTGCTCATTAGTTTCTTTTATATTCCTGCCCCTCATTGTGTATTTAAAGTTTTTAACCTGTTCCTTTACAAACCATGTACAACAACTGATGATCTTGTACGTTTAACGTAGGTGCTGTGTTAGATCAGCATTTACTTTAGTCAGTTAGAATGAATGCTGGATTAATTTGTTGCGCAGAGGTTTCTGATACAGTAGACTCTGCCAATACCGGACTCTCCGAATACTGGACATCTCCCGATTCCGAACGGTCGGGCCAGTCCCGTATTTTCCCCTTCTATTTCTTTGTTAAAAAAGTTGAAGAAACCGAACTCTCTCAAGACCGGAAACCGAACGGATATCTCCTTAATTTTGTCATTTTCAACGTTAAATACATTGAGTACACCGGACGGTCCAAATTCTCAAGATGCCGGAGGCGTGTAAATTACAATACCTAGTCAGCACGGCGCCTGCGGTGTCACACATTCCGCTCGCGCAATTATCGATAATCGGATTAAACATACCATTAAGGTGTCAAGTCGTTACCGCGCTATTGAAGTCCGATTAAATAATGTAAAACAAACTGTGAATGAGGTATGTGAAGTTGGCTGTTAGATGTGAGCTCTTCATCAGCTGTTTAAAATAGAAATGCACAGCTATGCATTGGGTGTTGGTCAGATGTTAAAAAGCAAAACAAAGCTATGCTCCAGGTCTTCACCAGCTTTTCATGACATAACGAATAGCTTTGCATTGGGTATTCGACAGCTTTTCAGATCAAAATGAACAGCTGTTCATCAGGTCTTCGTCAGGTATTTAAATGAAAATTAGTGTATGCCGCCAACTTGAGCCGGGCTGTCAAACATCATAATGCATAGCTGTGCAATGGGTGCTCGATAGGGTTTCAAATTACAATAAAGAGCTCTTCACCAGATCATCGCCAGGTATTCAAATAAGAAAATGGTGATTTCCGCCGTATTGAGCAGTAAAAAACCGGACTTTCAAGCATCCCAATGCATAGCTATACACTAGGGTTCGATACGTTTTCAAATTACAATTAAGAGCTGTTCACCAGGTGTTCACCAGGTATTCAAATAAGAAAATGGTGATTATCGCCGTATTGAGCAGTGCTTTTAAGTCGCTTATTGCATAGCTGTGCACTGGGTGTTCAACAGGGTTTAAAATTTAAATGAAGAGCTCTTCACCAGGTCTTCGTCAGGTATTGAAATAAGAAAACGGTGATTTACGCCGTACTGAGCAGTTCTTTAAAGTAGCGTAACGCATAGCTGTGCACTGGATCTTCGACAGGGTTTTAAATTAAAATGACGAGCTCTTCCACAGATCTTCGCCAGGTATTCGAATAATGAAATTTTGTTTGCGGCCGTATAAAGCCGGACTTTCATGAAACATAATGCAAAGCTGTGCTCTAGGTGTTCGGTACGTTTTCAAATAACAATAAAGAGCTGTTCACCAGGTGTTCACCAGGTATTCGAATAAGAAAATGGTGATTGCTGCCGTATTGAGCTTGGCTTTTAAGTAGAATAACGCATAGCTGTGCACTGGGTGTTCAATAGGGTTTCAAATTTCAATGAAGAGCTGTTCACTAGATGTTCGCCAGGTATTCAAATAAGAAAATGGTGATATCCTCCGTATTGAGCAGTGCTTTCAAGATGAATAATGCATAGCTATGCACTAGGTGTTCGATACGTTTCAAATTACAATGAAGAGCTGTAAACCAGGTGTTCACCAGGTATTAAAAAAAGGTGATTACCGCCGTATTAAGCAGTGCTTTGAAGAAGCGTAACGCATAGCTGTGCACTGGGTGTTTGATAGGGTTTAAAATTAAAATGAACAGCTGTTCTATCGTTACAATGTTCCTAAACTCGTTAAACAAAATGTGTTGATATGAGTTAATTAATGGAGGCTTATACAACCTGAACCATGAGCTATTAGTAAATGTATTCGTGCCGATCAAGTACACATATCCCCCTCATTCGACATTTACACCTGCTTTTGTATTTATCGTACACTATTCTCAAAATATTCGGTCTTAAAAAAGACAACAAAAAGCTGAATCCCCCCATAAAGAAATACAACAACAACAATATAAAGAAGTGAAACTCCAGAAGCTGCAGCAGTATTGCATTTCTANTAGACAACAATATAAAGAAGTGAAACTCCAGAAGCTGCAGCAGTATTGCATTTCTATAATACACACCTTCGTTGTCCTTTATTTTTGGCAAGGAACCAATTGCCAAAACGGTACAGTACGGCACAAAACGAAACAACATATACACATAGTAGAATAAAGCTGGGGTCACCGCCTTGGAACGGTCAATGCTAAGCACTGGGGGTTTGAATCGGTTATAGAGCGCTCAACAAACCAAATTACGAACACCACAAATATCGTAATGTAAACACAAAAAATAACGTCGTTATCCTGTGCACGAAATGTTTTTCCCAGAAATGCTGAAATCAATGTGTCTATTTCTTGGACATTTATTTCGATAAAGCTCACCTGATGACGGGGTGTAAATATTTATATTTTGCAACACTTACATGTAAGAATGAGTAGGAATTTACCAATTGATTGATACAGAGTTCAAGCTACATCAACACATGCCTATTCGGAAACAATGCCTTAATGTGAAGCCTATTTGAATAGAAAATAGCACTCTTTGTTTCCGGATTCTTTGTTTTTCTCCCCTTGACATGCATTCTCAAACAGTTGGAAGTCGGCGTAATTTGTCTCCCCCTTGTTGTCATTTTCATTCTCTTTGACGAAAGTGTATTTTTGTCGACTTAACAGTTTGCCTCACCTTTAACGTCATGAAAAATATTTGACCTCGCCGTTTGTTGCATTCCATGGAGCGATATTAACCAGTTCTCCGGCCGCCTAGAACTTTGTCTCCGATGTTGCGGTATTGTCTATTTCTTCGCCCACTGCAAAACGAGTCCTTACTGAAGTTTCGCTCTCAGCTATTCGGCCCAATACATATGAAGTTACGCTCTCAGCTATTCGGCCCAATACATACGTATCTTTCAACTGTGGATACATTTAAAGAAAAAAAAACAACAATAATAGTGAAACTGCTGAGACATCACTAGAAAAGAAAGCCTTTCGACGATTCCTCAGTCTTTTATTCATTGCAAGCTACCAATTTTAATTACAACACATGACAGTAGGGATAACAAAATCCATAGCCTAAAATGATGACAATTTCTTGCATTGCCGTTGCATTGGATCGGACAATGAGCACCATTTGGGTTAAGACAGTTTTTAGGCATGCCGATCTAACAATTAGCCGTGAAAATTGAATTACTTATACACATGTTTGTTTGTATGTTTAAAAGGATCATCTCCAAAATGTTGGCAATAGGTTCAGCTGTAGTGTTATGATAAATTTAAGTATTGAATGAGGCTTCCGATTAATGGGCGTAAAATTGCTCTAGTTAATATATAGGTTTGGTAAAACGAACAAGATGAGGAAGACCCTTGCTTTTATCTTAATTTAAGTTATAACAATTGAGTGCAGATCAAATACCTGTGCGAGAGAACGAAAACAATAAATGAAAAAGTTACATTATAACATATCTGCGTCAACTGGATTGAAGCATCAATTTAAATGTTTCAACAAACATGGAGAGACGGGTACAGTGATGTTGCCTCACGCTCTGTTATGTCAAAAGGGACGACTGCATACGGAACGACAAAGTTGTCATGGCCGTCGTCGGGGAAGACATCATAATGATTATTGTTGTCGTCATTACCTTCGTCGGGCAAGACATCATAATGATCGCTGTTGTCGTCATAACCTTCGACGGGCATGACATTATAATGATCGCTGTTGTCGTCATTATTGTCGTCGGGCGAGACATCTGCAAAAATGAAAATAAATAGCAATTGTCATTTAATGCGTTAACGGGTTACAGCACATCGCATGATAATACCTTTGTTTTTTGTTTAATTACACTTTGAATAAAATTATGTGTACGTTTTATAAAGTGACCTAATTGCGTACACATCCATAAATACCATTAGATATATTATGTTAAGCATTTATTATTTAAGAAATGACGTATGGATTACTGTTTACTAAATATATCTTAGTAACGGAATTATATCAAGCACTCACCTTGGGGACTATTCGGTTGTTGTAGTTCATTCCTAAATATGAAATAACACAGTGATCATCATATTGTAAACTTCATACTGTAAGCATGAATGGTGATTTGGAAACAATTTTTACCATATTATATTCACATTTTAGTAATGTTATTTAAATGTTTAATCGAACAAATATTGTTGTGTGCGAAACGTATGTACTTACAGCTGAACGACCTGCGGGGCCATCTTTCCTGTATTTGGAATAAAAAGAGTGTCTTTTCTTAGTCACAGGCACTCGGCATTAGCTGCTCCCCTCGCCCTAGCTGCTACCCTTCAAAACCCTCAAAACCCTCAGCATTTCAATGGTCGAAGTCACATACCTTGTCATATATATAAGTAAAATAAAAACAAAATTCGTTGTTTAGTTATTGTGTTTAACAAATGGACAATTTAAAGGGTTTTGAGAGCGGATAGCAGCTAGGGGGAAGGGGTAAAAGCTAATTCCAAGTGCCTGTGTTTTTAGTTAGATTTAAATAAATGTTTATTAATTATGAGCATGGATTTTAATGAACATTTTGTTTACGAAATATAAAAGCTGGAAAATTGAGATAATATGTTTTTACACCAAGCATACATTATATATATATAAAAAAAGCAGAAACTTAGGATTTATTTTCTTGTAAATCTTCAATATTCGTTTATTTTCCAATCGCCTTTACAATACACGACTCTACATATAATACAAACATTTAAATAAAACAAGGATTAAAAAGGAGGTCACCGCCTTGGATCTGTCAGTCCGAATCATTCGGGATTTAAATCACTTAGCGTAGAATAAACCACAAAACACACATGTGTACATTAACATTAATATCATAGAATCAATATTAAAAAAACCAAGAGAGTAATAAGTTTATAGCATTGCAATTTAATAATTCAATGGTTACAATTTACAAAATTAATAGAATTACAACTTTTTTATGAAAGAAATACGCGTATCATCTCAATCCCTTCATGTTGACAAGATTTCAGAACCCTATCATATAGTACATTTACTAATGTCTCTTACGTTTCTTCCGTCGGATACACCAACAAGCAATGGCGGTGACGCAAACTATCAGCAGACATAATCCCAAAGTCGCTCCAATCCATGTCATTGTCCACGATTGTTTTGTATCTTCCTTACCTATGGTATGTTTTGTATCTTCCTTACCTATGGTATTAATAATAATAAAAGAATATAACCGAATCGCTGTTATTATGAAAGNTGTTTATAAAAAAAATATATTTTGTAAGAATTGCAGTTAATAATATCGATTAAAGTGAGGAGAAAATCAGCTAAATGACGATTAAATAACTGCAACTTATTATTCCATTAAAATATGCTGGCATTATTTATTTCTTTAATATTAAAGAAAAAATACTGTTGGAAATAACTGTGTGTTCGTACCGGTCCATGGTACCTCGGTCAAAGCGGTCAGCAACCGGTTTCGGTTCGTTGGTTCCGCGCGCTCGTTTTCGAAACGGGAACCAAAGAAACTAATAAATGTCTGAGTTGAACATCAAGTGTGTGGGGTCACACTCTGACACACACACAAGTACTATAACGTTATATCGAGGTACCCGTAGAAACGAGCGGAAATTGTGTTAAATGGTTTTTACAAGCGGTTGGCGAGGTTCACGTACCGAGGTCTAGGGAAAAGTACCTCGTTATTTTTTGGTACCTCGAAGTGTGACTGTGTACTTCTATGAAGTACCTCGATGTGTGATATAAACCAACACACACACACACACATACACACACACACACACACACACACACACACGCACACGCACACGTTAACGCGCACGCGCACACGCACACGCACACACACATACACACGCACGCACGCACGCACGCACACACACACACACATATGTATATGTTTAAATGTAACCATTTACTTAAGTGTAACTATCACACTGGTAGTATAGGTACTAATAGTAAAAGACAGTACAATTTAATGGTAAAAGTAGTAGAACTAGTTATAGCAAAAGTTGTTGTTGTTGTTGATCGTATTGTTGTTATTGAAGAAAGTATCGTTGTTGTTGCTTCTGTTGAAATTGATTTGAAAACCTGTCGAATACCCAATGCGTAGCTATTCGTTATGTCATGAAAAGCTGGTGAAGACCTGGGGCATAGCTGTGTTTTGGTTTTTAACATATGACGAACACCCAATGTATAGCTATGCATTTCTATTTTAAATNAAATTGTCTATGACGTTTGGCGCTTCCTATTTGTAACAAATAAAACTTAATTAATTCAGAGTTATTTATAGCGAACTCGAACACGCCCCACTCGCCTATATGTCAAATATCACGTTTGCATGTACATGTACATTGTACGTACATGTTTAAAGCACCACGCCCACTTTGGGATTAATCAAAACATGTCGGTATGGAATGTTTTTTGCTTTTAATCGAATGAGAACACATTTTTTGAAGAATACTTTAAACATAAACATTACACGAGTACAGTTACTACATGATACATGTAAATGTATATGGTTTGTTGTATTCTTATATAATTTTGTACACAATGCATACAATGTATATTTCGGCAATATGCCTTCTCTTGGTAAACCGGAACTCTCTGAAAACCGGACGATCAGACCGGTCCCCAGACCGTCCGGTTAACAGAGAGTCTACTGTATACATCAACATTCTCTTTCAATAAACTGAAGGATGCTGATCTGGTTGCGCTGGTGCACTTAACCAAATAGCCATTGACTGAACACATGTATATTGAAATTTCAGATGAATTGTTTCGCTTGAGTGCCGACTTAAATCGAAATTCGCATTAATTTAAGATAAAACAATGCTTATTTGGAACGTAAACTTGCGATGCTGAGCTGGATGTACATTCGCTATCATACATACATAGCGTATTCTGACCTAGAATGTCGCGTTGCGATGCTAAGCCAGATATGTAGAAAATTTCGTTTTGGTTTTACACAGAACGAATATTAATATGGTGTGTTGCGCTAAGATGTTGAGTTAGATCAACATTTGGTTTCACCAAAAATAACGAATGTTGATGTAGTATGTCGTGCTGCTATATATCGTATATATTTGTGTGCAAATGACTTTTTCTTGGTAAACTTTTTGATGTTGGCTACGTATGTACGTAATAGAACATGATTCTATACACGCATACATGCAATATGCAATAGGTGTATATAGGTGTCGTAGGTGTATATAGAAATATTACAACACACAGTGAGGGGTTCCGCATAATTCAATCATATTTTTATTTAATCACTTTTAGGCTGGATGAAAAAAACATAACTATAATATACTGTAGAATGCTCACTATTGTCACAATCCACTCCGACATCTTTGTTATGGCCACAATTGTGATAACCTTGGTGATTGAACCGGCAGTTGAACAAACTCGACTCGTGACCATAACACTCCATTGAATACAGCCATATTGGACCGGTACCTTGTCCAAAAGTGGCCTGATTATGGACTGCCAATAACTGGTTCCTGCCAATAGAGCAGTCAAACTATAAACATTTCGATCAAGCAAACATATAATTAATGCAAACCTATAAAACATAATAACTTAACCATGACAATGTTTTAAGCCAACCTGAATGTAATTGAAAATCTGAGCAAGCCTGGTTTCAAATTTGCCGGTGCAGTTTTTGCGGGCCTGTGCTTCTGTCGAGAGTTATCATGTTTTATAGGTTTGCATTTTTTCTCCAATTGTATCAATCTTCAATCTTCTACAGAACAACTTTTACCAGCAAATTAAAAGCTTGACTATTTTAAAGACATTTTTTAATTAATTTCTTAAGGTTTTGTTTGACCCCTGTGGGTGTGGCCAGTTTGGACGTCATGAACTAAATTTAATATACTCATTTTGAACTACTAAAATAATAAGCTCTTAGCCTGTGTATTTATAGGAAGATATATTTGTTTAGTTTTAATTATAAACTATGATGTAACATAAAATACTTATCTTCTGTGCATTTCGGTTTTAGAGAAGAATTTAATTTTTACGTTTTACATATGAAGGAAACAGGCTATCCCGAGGCGGGTCTCACTTTGACCCGGGGAACATGATTAAAAAAAAGCAAACTCGGCAGATAAATGTTTTTATCTGTTGTTTTGAATTGAAGTTTTTGCTTCAGACTAGCGATATCTGCATGTGAATATGCATATTATTGTATCCATGGATCAATTTTTCAGCCGCAAACATGTGTAAATCTGCTAGGTAACAATTGGCGGTACAAATATAACTGGTAAAGGAAAAATTGTAAACAATCTTAAGAATACGATACTCATATAAAATGCATTCAATTAAGCATCGCTCGAAGTAATTATAAATAAACAAATAATACCGGAATAAACAATTGTTGGGAGTAATCCCGTTTAAACATAGCCAAGGATTTTCTGAATGTAATTGAATAATTGATATGTTTTAATATCCCAAATGTTATTCTTGAAAGTAATTAAACATAAGTTTGTAAATATATTACTGAGATATTGAATTACATTTTGTTGATTGATATACATATTATTAAAACTGTGTTGAACAATATCACGAGATTGTTTAAATATCATTGAAAAAATATATGAGCATGTACATGCATTGACTCCTGTTTCCCTGCATGAGAGGTGGATGTTCAAACCGAGACCAAAATGTCAATTAAACTTTCAACAGCTTATATTGTTTAGCTTTGTGTTTTTAAGAACTGCAACTTTTGTAATAAAATTAATTTGGAAGTTTTATCTGCGTTTTTATTTCAATACAATAATCAACCAATTATGAATAGCTGCAAAGAGTAATGGAACGCCTGTCAAATTTACTAAATGACTTCGATGAAATGACTTAACCAATGAGTTTCCAACTTCGATAATTTTTCAGCAATGACATGTCAGTCAGTTACATTAAACATTATGTTGTTTTCATAGAATTGAAACAAAATTGAATTTGTTTAATTTTCACACTATGTGAAGTTGCAGTTTTAATAAAGCCTACTTTTCAGAGTTAAGTTCAATCATATTTAATTGTTATGGAAAGCTTTGTTTCCATGATAGAACCGGTTTAAAGTACCAAGAAAACCACGTCCTTTTTCATATTTTAATGTTCCTTGGAACAAAATACTAGAGTTTGTGTCTTGAGGACGCTACGCGCCTGATTCTTAGATGATTGAGAGGAAAACATACATTGTTTTGTTAACCAATTCAACTAATAAACCTAAGAGATAACGTGTTTATGTTCTCCTCTATTATCTTCTTCCAAAATGCTCCACAAAATACTAAGTTTGGGTTTCTAAATTAATCGTTTGTTTAATATTTGTGTTAAATAAGTAACTATCAAATCGAAATTATATAACTCGATACAAATTGAATTTGAGTTCACTAAAACTTATATACTATACTGAATTTGTTTCATCGTTTGATAGCCGGTCGTTTGTATTTGGACGACGTGTTTTTCTTCCAAAAACTTTAACAAATAAAATCCTGTTTATACGGTTAAAACCTGACCATTGACCATAAGTTACATTTTAAATAAATTAAACGTATTCCTTTTTTCCAAAGCGGTGACCGCAGTTTTAAGGATTGATGTTTGTTTTTGACATGTGTGTTTGTTTTGTGTCTAATTGAATGACACTTGTCTTAGATAAAAGACCTCGAAGTCTGGTAATAAGGATGATCTCCATCTGATTATGTAGGAGTTTCATTTGGTTAATATTTGAATCCCCCAATAGTTTGTTTTGTGCTGTGTGGTTGCTGTTGTTCATATCTCATGTAATGTCTTCACTGTCGTCATATTTCCAGTCTGAGAGGCTGTAAGCACTAGAATAACTTCTTATTATAATATGGAGACCTCAAATAATGTATGGGCATATAAGCATAGAAAAGAACTTTTTTTTTACATGAGATACTTTTTGTGCTCACTTGAGAATTCACCCCACCCGCTTTAAGCAGTTATTTTGGGTTTGTATTATTAAAAAATATGTTTGCAAGTAACGAGAAAGACGGTTTGTATTTCATGCTTATCGTATAAAAATATGGATCTTTGATTTACAAAACAAAAGCTGCTCAAAACATTTTTTCCATCAATTACTTTTTTAAATTCGCCTATTTTGTTAACGTTATATTTGATATGTATGTATAGGAATCTAACTAGCTCTACACGTATTCATTGTATGTGGAGGGAAAGTGAATATGCTAAATTTATGCTTACGTTTCATAAAAGAAGATTTTTTTAATGTTCACTTCACTCATATAAGGAAAACAAGTTTACCCAAGGGCGGAACCAATTTCTAAACCCATTTGCATGATGTGAACATACCTGTTAAAGGACCTCTATACAATGCTTTAGGAAAAATACCTCATCGATGGACCTTCGTGTTTCAATTTTTTTAAGTATGTTTTAGCATGTGTGACCTACATTATAAGCAATATATAATTATATGCCAGCAAGCAACCTACCACAATTGCTCACCATAAACATGTTGGAATCATATGTGCTAAAGAAAGACTATCAAATGTCGGGTATTAACTCCATAATAACGATACACACCCAGTGAATCCCAGCATGCGACAAACAACTGTTGCTTCCACAATGTTGAAAGTGTCAATGCAGACTGTGCCCCATGTGTTGTTGTAGAAAACCTCGAGACGCCCAAGGCTAGACCTGGATCCATTTACTAGTCGAATATCCGGGGCTGAAACCGGGGAAAACGTATTACAAGGAGGCTTCACGGGGAATAGCAAGTGCAATTTTACTGATAAGAGCAATAGTGACTCAAATGGTTGAATTTGAGCTTAGTTTTGCATGTGGCATAAACTACAATGCATATAGCCATTATAGAAAAAGTAACTGTGTATACACTTTTAAAACATGAACACTTAAATTAAGAATTCCAAATCACTAATTGCATTCTCGGTGTGACTAAATAGACATGAAAATATATGTTGAATATACATTAAATAGCAAAGAGATTGAGTTATGTGTTTAATATATTTACTTATGAAACTGTTTTTCTAAGGTGTCAGCTTTTCTCAACATTAGAATTGTATTGTAAATTTATATCTTCTTCTTGCATTGTTAATTGTATATGTTTGCATTTTGCCCATTATATAAAAACAGTAAGTTTAAAAAGTATAGAAGATGTTAAAAAGCTTAAATGTCAAAACAATTTACATATAACATAAATCTAAATTGTATGACATAAAATAAATATAAAACCAAATAAACTATAAATGTTTCAACATTATGTTGTTACTTATACAGATCAATAATAATGTATATATACTTTGTCATAATAAATGTGTTGATTTTCATCAGAAAATATAAACATAATACACAATGTACATAATTATTTCGAGGACACAATGTCACATTGAAATTTTTAAGAATCAATACATTTGACGTATCCTATCAAGTGAAACAAATAAACCATATTTTATTTTTCATTATGAAATGCGAATGTCTTATATACGTTTATAAATATATTATTGCTTTTAAAATTCAAAATAATAAAACGAAAGCACTGCAACAACAATATTAATTAAAAAACACACACTATAAATCTGACGATTTAATATGCCGATTATACTGAAGTAATAATATGCCGTACGTAACGATTACACTGAAGTATGTTTCGTTTACCAATGTGACGTTTGTGACAGTTACACGTACAGTGCCTTCATACATCACCAAATATTTATATTTCGA
>VMBQ01015435.1:0-12784 GCA_007657795.1 Dreissena rostriformis | reverse complement strand
ATCGAACCCGATAAACGATATGGGACGTTCGATGTCCAGCCTGTACCATACGTGTGCTTGTTATGAGGTCGTAGTTAAACATCGTGTATCGAGTTGCAGTTATAGAACGGAATCGACAAAAATATGGTGCAAACTGCTGACACGTTGACTTTGTCTATACAGTTATGACAAGTTTACGTACGAAATAAACGTAACGGTAGAGTAGCGTCAAGTAATGTGAGCATCGGTGGTGTAAAGGTTAGCATGATTGCCTTCCAAGCAGCTGATCCGGGTTCGATTTCCCGCCCGACGCATGAATTTTTGCCGCTGTTGTGACAATACTTTTGTTTGTTTATATTCAATAATTACCACAACTAAGACAATCACTTAAAACCTAACGTAGAAAATACAGATTGGTGTACGTTCATTTAACGTCATTAACATGTTAATATGCACGCATAATTTCTTTCTTGATCATTTCACATTGGATTCGTGTTTCATGGACTGGGGTTAATTTACATTACACAAAACAACATGGTGGCCAAGATTGTATTATGTATGCATTTAACGAAAGGAAATAATGTAGTTAACAAGTTAATTGCACTACGATGAATGATGTTTAGCTGGGACCATCACAACCAGCACAAGTACTGGATGGACAGTCGAACGTCCTATAACGTTGTTAAGAGACAAAACAAACGTAATGCTATCGAGCACTTACTACTAATTTGAAAGTGTTGTGTGGCTAATTGCATGGATATATTACAAATGAATTCTGGATATAAATATTGCGGGCCTGTATTGAAAACATTAGACATTGACATTATACAAACAATATGGAGACCAATATTATTGATAGTTTCTATTAGTTGATAAGAGACAAAACTAACGTTATGTTATCGAAAATTCACTAATAAATGAATTACGTTAGAGGGATTAACTGCATGACTGTTTAACATTTATTAAGAATGTTAACATTGTAGACCGGAATTGAAAAACATAAAACGTTGACGTTCTTTATACCGATAAGTCACGTTTACGTACTAAATACATGTTACGGTAGAGAAGCATTTTAAAAAGTGAGCGTCGGTGCTTTAAAGGTTAGCATGGTTGCCTTCCAAGAAGCCGATCCGGGTTCGATTCCCGGCCGACGCATGTTGTTCCGCTATTGCGACATTTTTTTGTTTAATTTCAATAATAACCATAACTCACAATCACTTAAAATGTACCATAGACAGTACAAATCAGTTTACGTCATTCCCATGTCTAAATGCACGCGAATTTTCTTTCTTGATCATTTCACTTTGGATTCGTGTGTTTTGTGGACTGTGGTAAAGTTACATCATACAAAACATTATGATGGTCAAGAGTGTACATTTTGTGTATACATGTACATTTAACGTCGTTAAATAATCTAGTTAACAAACGATCGAGGTATAAAGTCTGGAAAAATTGATTGAAACGTGATGCACGATGTTTAACTACGACCATCATAACAAGCACACGTTTGGTACAGGCAGGACGTCTCATAACGATAATTAGAGACAAAAGTTACATTACACTATCGAACATTCACTAAATAATAAATTGAATACGTTAGAGGACTAAGCGCACGGCTATGATAGAAATGATATATAAACTTCAATATTGTAGACCGGAACACAGGTGGAAGTAACGTACCCTGGATAGTATATGGGCCCAGGAGCCCAATATATTCAAATAAATATATAAAATAATGTTTAATGAGAGAAAAATTGACAAAGAGCCATGCAAAAAAAAATCCCCACCCTCTGATATTAGAATATATATATATATGTATATATTCTGATATCAGAGGGTGGGGATTTTTTTTTATACCGAATACCATTTATTGTTGCGATTTTATCCGTCAGTAATGCAAGTTCGTGTGAATGTCAGTATATATAAATGCGAGTTGTACAAGTCACCAAACGACTGGGACTTTGGTTTGCGCAGGTCCTTCCGTACTTCCAGTTTTATATGCACTCTTTACCACTTTTTGGATTTTTAATTGCTGGATAAAAAATATTAACCCTCGTGATACGATATGTGACGAGCCAGGCAAAAGTCCTTGTCCTGAACGTGGAGGTCACATTTAGAGATCAAAGCTAGGATATGTTGTTCGTCTGCTCTCCGATAATAAACAAGTCTAGTTGGGATGGATTACGAAATAACATGATTCAAATGACTCTGTTCCGTAAGGTCAATTCTTTTTACGGCATTCTATAGCTCGAACTCACTGACTAATCCGGAGCAGTCATATCTACCGAAAAACCAAAGCCACTAGTGTATCAGTGCTTAAGAACTTAAGAAATTTGATCAATCAATCACTCCCTGCCAAGGATACAACTGAGTAACAAAAAACAATAAGTCACCACTTTGCAAACGCGGCGTAGGAAATGTACATGTGCGTTTAGTCTCATGTACGTTATCATTCTTCAGTATAGGCGTCCACTGACTCATTCATCAGGGTCAAACAGGGGGATCCGAGTTCCTAATGACTTCCAATTTTCTATATTAATAATCTTTTTACGCCTGTAAACTTAAACCTAACGGGTATATTATCTTTGGTAAAAAACTATTATTACATTTCTATGCCAATGGCATGGAACTGTTCGCAAAATAGTCAAATATAAAAGGACGTAGAAAAGTATTGCATTTACTGGGTATTATAAATAAATGTCTCGAAAACAAAAATTGCCATGATGTTTTATCAACGGTCTAGCAACAAGTTTATAAGTTTCGTCATTTAAATTATCTTAGAATCCGCTTGCTTAAGAATGGGAATGTTTACAGGTCCATAAAAACAATCGTGTCTTTGATAAAAAAAAATATATTAAAATTTCAAAACACGGACTAACCCATTCATAAAGAATTAAACTATTTCACTATATGATTAGTTTTGTCCTGTATTTTTGTTCCGAAATATGAGGTCTTCACCCAGAAATGACATCGAACTGATCCTTGTTTATTTTCTTCGAAATACATAGAGTACAAGAAATCTAAAAATCTAATTGTTTTAAACGGCAATATATAGAAACATAAATATGATCAACGATTGAAAGAAAACAGTTTAACTAGATATAACTGCACAGTAAAATGCTTTTATTTATAACGATAAAAACTAGACCTATCACATTCAGTAAAAAGATGGATATAAGACACGTATCAACAACATTGGTGCTCGTACATTAATAACTCTGCACGATTTCGATCATATTAATGATTCCAACAGGCATTAAATCCAGAGCAAGATCTCAATGTCATACGAGAGCCAAAATTCCGAACATTTCTCGCCGGACTCCGAAAATCTTCACACCAATTAGCGACTGAAACGGGAATATACACAAACACTCCGTAACAAACAGCATGTGCCTCGTGTGCAATGAATTTCATGTTTGAGTAGTAGTAGTTGTATATTTTATTAAAGTGACGCATAGAACATAAATAATAATTGGTATTAACAGAAATAATACGATCAATCAATATACATATAAGAGTATTTGCAAATATTGTACTACCCAGCCATATAATTGGCTTACGAGTCACTTAGTTAACATATAAGTGTGTAGTCCTACAATTAAATCAATAATTATATAGTGCTGTAAATTGTAAGGATCATTAAAAGTATTAACATGGAAAGTGTAGATGAGTTACCCTTTAATTATTAACAAGTGAAATAACAATCATAGAAGTTCGAGTAAAAATTAGTACTACTATTTACATAAGTAGTATTATGCACATACTGGTGTGTTTTTAATGTTTGTCAGATATATATAATGCTTCCGAGCGTTTTATATAGCAATCTTGAATAAATAATGCAGATTTATAAATAAGTCTATATAAATGAGTATGTCATAAACATGTCTGTTATATCGACACACTGTTGTAATAGCCGAACAATGATTATTTTCATCTTATAGCAACAATGCATTGTTTAACACATCTAATTCGACATTTATGTTAACGTTGCTTTTGACGTAATTTTTAAGGCACGTTAATTCGATCGCGTTGCTGATACCAAACGGTCTTGGACAAAACTGGAAGCAGTAGAGCGATATCGGCACAACTTTCGTGTTTTCCCGGCCTTTTCAAAACACTATTAGAAAAAAACATTAACGTAATTTTTTACTATCTATATGTAAGGTTTATAAATGCATAATGGTCATAATAAAGGTTATTTCGTGTTGAAACATGATTTAAGATGCCTTCCTAGGTTTCCAGGCTTCAAATAAGTCTCTGGTAACGCAACTCATTTTATAACGAATATACATGTGTGTGTGTATATATATATATATATTTATATATATATATCAAGCTTTTACTATAACATACATATACAAAACCGCACGTTATCAAACAAAACTGCAATATGAGAATACCGGAAGTAACTTTGAAAAAGATGCAAATGTAAAAATACACGCAGTATATTCATGCCGTGTTCAGACCTTATACACAGAAAACCGACAAACAACACATTTTAACACAAATATTGTTTTACAAATCTTTCAGTTTTATTAAATCATTTTTTAATTTGCATATATAATATCATAACATAAACATGCACACTTACTAATAACACATTTAATCAACAACTTCTTAATTATTTACTTCGAGGTTTAAACGCTTGCTCCAGCTAATACCAGTTAAGTATTTACGGATAGAAGGCTCAGAAGGGTCATGAAAATCAATGCCGTCATGCTGCTTTATCCAGGCACAGACATACTCCTCATCCGCAGACATATCTTCAGTCCTCCATATTAATTCACATTTCACGCAAGCGTCACGTGACTTTGACCATTCCACCATCGACTTAATAACTTGAACGGAAACACGTGTTCCAAAGTACGTTACTCGCCTGATCGATACAGGAAAGTAATCATGCAGCTGCACATCATCAAGTATTGTACCATATAATTCAAGCGTGTGTAGACGTCTAAGGTTTTGAAGAGCTTCACAGAAAAGTTCAATATTCATGCAATGCGAAATCCAAAGAACGCTGATGTTGTCACCAGTTGCTGACATCGACTCGAAGAGGACCCTTTCTGTTAATGGTGTAACGTCATTTAGTCCACATGTCACCATATTGCTGCAGTCTACAGAGGTTATATCAATATCTGCGCAACATAACAAGTACTTGAGTTGTACACCATGTAGATCAATGTGACATCGGTGAAAGAGGCTAAGATACAACAGTGTTTCTCTCGATTGCGATATAATTTCCTGCAAACGGTTTTGGGAAACGTGTATTTCAGAAGGAAATATAACTCCTGTATCAATACTAACAATGTTTGATATGTTCATATCTATTAAAGTTTTGACCGCCTTTATTTGCTTTGGATTAGGTTGCTGTTGCGTTCTAGTAAACTGGAACAGGTAACTAGTGATATGACAGAAATGTATATGTAAGCACGTCTGCTCGTTTGCCGCCCCTTCAATGATGCCATCAAATACATGTTTGTTAACTTCATGACATATGTAACCAGGCAACCGGTAAGGTGTAAAAAATGGTGTAAGATGTAAAAAAACAGACAACAGGTCAGAACTGTCCTGAACTTTTCTGTCCATGTCATTCGTGAGGACATCCGTGATATGCTTTGACATTCTTTCAGCTGCTGGAGGACACATTCCGCNAATATTGTTTAACAAATCTTTGAATATTATTTAATCATTTTCTTATTGCTATACATTACATCATAACACTAACATTCATCATACTTATAACACATTTAATCAACAACTTCTTAATAATTCACTTCAAGGTTTAAACGCTTGCTCCAGCAAATACTAGTAAAGAATCCAGAAAGTATTCCAGAAGTGTCATGAAAATCAATGCCGTCATGCTGCTTTATCCAGTCACAGACATACTTCTCATCCGCAGACATACGTTCAGTAATCCATTGTAATTCACATTTCACGCAAGCGTCACGTGACTTTGACCATTCCACCATCGACTTAATAACTTTAACGGAAACACGTGTCCCGAAGTACCTTACTCGCCTGATCGATACAGGAAAGTAATCATGCAGCTGCACATCATCAAGTAGTGTATCATCTAATTCAAGCGTGTGTAGACGTCTAAGGTTTTGAAGAGTTTCACAAAAATGTTCAATATTCTTACAAGACGAAATGCGAAGAAAGCTGATGTTTTCACCAGTTGCTGACATCGACTCGAAGAGGACCCTTTCTGTTAATGCTGTTACGTAATGTAGTATACATGACACCATATTGCTGCAATCTACAGAGGTTATATCAACAGCATCGTCACATGACAAGTACTTGAGTTTTACACCATGTAGATCAATGTGAGGTGTGCCTTTGAGGCTAAGATACAACAATGTTTCTTTCGATTGCGATATAATTTCCAGCAAACGGTATTCGTAAACTTGTCCGTTACGAGAAAATGGATCTCCTGTATTAATACTAACAATGTTTGATATGTTCATATCTATTAAAGTTTTGAACGCCTTTATTTTCTTTGGATTGCCGTGTTGCCATGGTATTCTCTGGAAGTTATTTTCATTTATGATATGACAGAAATGTATATGTAAGCCCGCCTGCTCGTTTGCCGCCCCTTCAATGATGCCATCAACTACAATATGTTGAACTTCACGACATAGATGACCAGACAACGGCCCAAGATCTCTGTCCTGATTTTTTTTGTCCATGTCATTTGTGATGACATCCATGATATGCTTTGACATTCTTTCAGCTGCTGGAGGACACATTCCGCACGTAAAGATGAACACCTGACCTATGTCCAAAATAGACGAACCATCACAAAAGGCCATCTGTATTGCTTGCATGATTTCGTCCATTTCTGTCTGATTCATGGCAATATACAGCGATGTTAGAAATTCCTGGATTGTTTTGTGCACAAACATATATGGAACATTCTTTCCTGTGTCAAGTGCCAAAGACTTTTTCTTTGTGATAATCCCTGTCTGAAGTATGTAATCTAGTTCTGTTTCCGTCATGAATTGTGTGATTTTGTTTTTTGGAAGGACAAGTGATGATTGTTTGTTAGTGTCTGTCAGCGTTTTAAATGCAAGTTCACTGGCGGAACAAACCAGCGACAAATTAGCCTGCACGTTCTCGGCTGTTTGTGTTCTTAATATATCTGGTATATCCCCACACGATTTTTTTCCAGCGGTAAATTCTTGTATTTTAAGTTTGCGCAGTCCCCTGGCTATATGCATATCTAGCATATTGATGTATAAAGCACAAAGTGAACCCATCGTTAAACGCCCAACGNAAGAGGGTTTACTGCATGTGTGTGAAGTGTCGTCCCAGATTTGCCTGTACAGTCCTTACAGGTTAATCAGGGATGACACTTTCCACTTTTATGGAATTTTTGTTTAAAGAAAGTCTCTTGTAAATGAAAATCCAGTTTAGGCAGAAAGTGTCGACCCTGATAAGCCTGTGCGGACGGAACAGGCTAATCCAGGATAACACTTTACGCACATGCATTATGCCCCGTTTTCCCAGAACGAGGCTCAAACAGTTTGATAACCTTTTGTAAATATTTTGCAATAACACAAACATTTGTATATTGCAAACTTCAGATATCTTGAAGGCGCAGAGTTAACGAACATCTGCTGTATGTAGACATTTGATCTCATTTTTTTTGAAGACATAGCAAAGGTACATAAAAAATATATCCATCCTAAGACATGAACTTGCTAATTTTTTGTTAATTTACTACGTCACAGATAATGTGACAAATACAAATCAGAACCAAAAACATCGTTTGCAATCTAATGAATATGATTGTTAACATGCAAACTCCACTAAGAATCCCTTAATAGTAAAATAATTATTATATAATAAACTGTTGTCCCAGAATAGCCTGTGCAGTTTTCACAGGCTAAACAGGGACAACACTTTCCGCTTTTATATAATTTTTCGTTTAAAGGAAGCCACTTTTAAATGAAAATCCAGTCTAGGCAAAGTGTCGTCCCTGATAAGCCTGTGTAGAACTGCACATTGTAATATAGGACGACACTTTCCGCACATGTCTTAAGCCCGTCTTCCAGAGCGCTGCTGTTATAATGATGTCATGAACATAATTTTACTGCATTTCAGCCCAACAATGTGAACATTCTGAATATAACCAGTGGGCAGATATTGCTAACTTGGTAACTCCGATAAGTGCTTGAACTCAAGGTATGCTCTCTTACTCTCAAATATGAGTAATCATCTGCTACAAGGTATAATATTATGTTATTCATTATGTATTATAACTATACTTGACAGGCTTTTTCCCTTCTTAGAGAATGGCAGTTTTTCGTAAATTTTGAGAAGTGTGCAACTCAAATTTTACAATTTGGAGAAGTTCGTGACTCAAATTTGCACAATTCAAAAAGGTTTGCAACTATTTTTTTCACAATTTTGTAAAGTTCGCTTCTTATTTTTCCACAAATTGAGAGGCCACATGCTGCTTTACAAAGACAGAGAAAATCTCTGATATATAGATGAGCCTGGATATTATCATGTCAAAAAGTCAGATACTTGTTAGAATAGAATGAAGAGTTTGACCAAAATTTTTTGTTTCATGTACATATTTGCACATGGAATCTGTCAATTTGGTATAAACCTTTTTAGCCTCGATGTTTTAAAAAACTTTGCTTTTTCAAGGTGTGTTTGAGTCTTTTTCCGGGAAAGATTCAATACTTGGGCAGATCTTTAGACCCGCGTTCTGTGAAATCTGGACTTAATGCATGTGCATAAATTGTCGTCCCAGATTAACTTGTGTGGTCCGCAGAAGCTAATCAGATAGGAAACTTGCCGCCTAGACTGGATTTTGTATTTTATATAGAGAACTTTAAAGACTGTACTGTATCTCAACGTGATATATTTATGTAATAAAATATTTTAGCCTCGCTCCCTGAAAAGGGGATTACAACGTGTGCGTAAAGAGTCTTCCAAGATTAGCCGGTGCAGACTGCACAGGCTAACCAGGTACAACTGTTTCCGCATTTATGGAATGTTTTGTTTAAACGAAATCTTTGTAAACGAAAATCCAGATTAGGGGGACACAAAAGGGGCATAATTTTGCGATATTTCATGTCAGTAACGGAACTTCGTCAGTGACCTCTTACAATGAACCTGAACACATGTTTGGAGTTTCAATTGACAAGGTGTTAATAGACACCCTCGCTCCATGTTCCAAAGGCATGCTGCAGCAGGACAGCGAAGAAGGAGCCGAAAAGAGTGGGGGCGAGGACGCAGCCGTGTTTGACGCTGCTGCGGATGTCAAAAGTATCTAAGGTCGAGCAGTCATACTGCATAGTGCCTTTCATTTTGTATTTGAACGACTGGATCACACTCAGATTTATCGGTGGGTATCCAATCTTCGTCTGAACGGTAAAGAATCTATCTCTGCTGACAAGGTCGAACGCTTTAGTCAGATCTATGAAGGCAAGGAAGAGGGGCTTGTGTTGCTCTCTGCACTTTACTTGCAGTCGCCTGATAGAGAAGATCCTATCTATGTTTGATTTTTCTGAGCGTTACACGCACATTGACTCTGGCTACACTATATCAGCAAGCTTATGTAGTCTGTTCAGGACGACACGTGCTAAGACTTGAACCACAGCACTCAGGAGGGATATACCTCAGTAAATGTGGCAGTCGCTTCTATCGCCCTTGTTATTGTTGAGGGTGATGATTTTTGCATCTCTCATGTCCTGAGGTACCGATCCTTCTTCCCAGCACTGACAGGAGTTTGTGCAGATGTTCTAGAAGCGCACTGTTGCCGCATTTAAGGACTTCTGGTATGCACTCTTACCGTAAGGCTTTTGCTGAGGACAGGCTCTCGATTGCCTTCTTTAGTCATTTATGTGGTGGTTTGGTCTGGAAGAGGATGTTGGTGATGCTGACGTCATGGTATTGGCACAACACAAGGAGTCGTTGCCTATTTTTATTTATCCTTCCAACGCCGATGTTTTACAGACATGGGGAACAAGAGTCGTGATCGGCGCCCACTCTGTCATTTAAGTCAACCAGCAGTACCAGGTGTTCTTCTGTCGGGATCCTGTTGATAAGCAAGTCTATCTGACTGTGGAAATCGTCATTGGAATCCTTGGTGGAACTGATTGTTGGAACAAAAACACTGATCATGTTGTCTAGCCCAAAGGTGGTGTGGAGACGTAGTGATAACATTTTTGCAGTTCCTTGTTGGCATGGTTCTATCATCCCCAGCAGAGGATTACGGACAGAGAAACTAAGGCCATACTCTGTGGCATTCCCTTGCCAGAAGAATGTAACGTCATTTTCTCTTATTGTTCCAGAATCATCAAGCCGCGTCTCTTGCAGTATAGCGATGTCCACCTGTAGTCTCACAAGTTCATAATTGATAAATGAGGTATTTCGGGCATCACTGACGATCGGGAGGTCTTTCGATTATCCTGGAAACAGTGTTCTAACACTTTCCCATTCTCCACACAAGCTTATAAGTCCAGTCGAAAGGCAAAGCCGATACATCTTTGCACTAGCAGCGTCGCAGGAGTTACCAGAAAGAATTTTAGACAAGATCAGACCGCCTTGGGTACTCCTGCTCCGGATTGGAAATAAGAGTTGATTCTCTAAGCCTTTGATTCACCAAAACCTAACCTGCAATGCGTAACCCTGGCCGGTAGACTGAAGTTGTACTCGCCCTTGTCTAATGTGCTCCTCTGGACTTGTGGTACTAGCGGGGTGTCTTATTTTCCCGTACAGGTGTGTCATATGCCCACTGCCCCTGGGTTAGCCATTGACACTATAAAGTGTTCATCCGCCCTATGTCAGGTCTTATTATTTGTGCTGCTGGGTTACCCAAATACCCTCATCACTAAGCAGTCCGAATTATCGTGATAGTATAGTGGGGGAGCCGGTTTAGTCGCCGACCACGGTACAAGTTGTATTTAGTTACGTGGTACTAGTAGCAGTTTGTCTGATCAAGCTTACCTGACCACAAGGTGAGCTAAAATGAACACCAAACATGTACATGTCAAACCTGTGTTAACTTGTCCACTGCCGTCCGTGACGCAGCTTGGTGATCGACGTGTTTTAGGTTCTGCATTAGCGATACCAGCGTGTCGATGGCTCTGTCACTGTCCTGTCTCGTCATGGACATTGTGGAGGAATGTCGTACATCACGCCCCACACCTCTGGCCTAGAATGTGAGTTAGTTGATAACTTATGTGATAAATTCATTTGTTTTATCATATATACACACAAAAATATTCATGAAGTGCTTGGGCATGACGATTGTACAGAGAGTATGCCCTTTCAGTCATGTAATAACAATATTGTAAACAAATTCGCCCAAATTTCTTCTATTTTGAATGTTATATTCATGCAGTGTTTGTAAACATACACAGTTGTGTAAAAAAAGGTTAAATTGTTTCTCATGTGGTACGCTTAGTTTTTACTTTTGGCATGTTCTAGAGTTTATACGTGTATGAAATGTTGGACACAAGATTTTACTCGGACTTTGATTATAATTATATGGCGTACCTTCTTACATTATTATTTTTAATTCTTAATACATATCGACGTAATATCAAGTTGTTTCCTCGGTTATGTTACCTTCGTGCACACATTTTCCAGTTGTGTCAGGTCGTCCTTGAAATACGTTTGGAAGTATTCACAGTTGTATATGACGTTGACTATGCCGTTGAAGTCGGTACCTTCTGCTTCGTTGGCGTCTTTGTACCCATCTTTTGACATAAAACACTTCGAAATCTGCCAGGGCTCCGAGCACCATTTCGAGGCATCCGTGTTTATCCAAGTAGGACCTTTAAAGCTGTGTGGGTTTTGTTGAGAGCGAAATCGGTGTTGTTTTACTAGTTGTTTACAAATTGCATTGCATAAATTATTATTTGGGCAATTTTGCGGCTTGTATTTAACATGAAATTCGCATTTCCCACGTTTTCTTTTGCAGCATATGTTCGTAGGGTCACACGGTACGACATTTGGAGTGTGACACTGATTACAGACAACGCTCTCTATGTGTTGTTGCTTGATCTCTCTACGAATGTTATCATAACACGCCTGACTTATCTCCCTTACAATATCAAGCAGGCAGTCACGTGTTATGTTCATACCCATGGCCGCCTTAAACCAGTTCAGGGTTTCCGGGTTGCGAATGATGTCCTTGTAGTCCGACATTTTCCCTCAAACTTATATTTTTCTGCAAAACAACATCAAAATAGCTTTTACTGTTGTTCAAGAACTAGTTTATTCTGTCGAAATTCGTGCGTAAAAAAAATCAATAAATCACAGTCGACAGTTTTGAATGAAATCGAAAGTGCATAGATTCTTAATTATTAAACATCGTAGTGTCAACTACCACTTGGTCATATAATGAGAAATAACTGGTTTCTGATGTTTGCAGGCCTTTTTCTGTCTATTTGGGGAAAAAGTACCAAGCAAAATGGGGATTTTTCAAGTCGCGAAATCTTCAACATTGGGAAGAATTTTCATCGACAAAAGCATTATTTAGGCAGGGGATTTTCCAGCCATTTTGGATAAAAATCATAAAAGTTATGGTTATATATTTTGTAGGTTGTTTAAAAATTAAAATTGAGATAAACAGTCTAATAATCATAAATCATAAGACACTTCTTTCTAAAAAAAAGGGATTTTTTTTTGAGAATTGGGGAAAAATTATGCATATTTGGCATGGGGAATGGGTCCGACTATCGGACGCGTGAGATAGGCAGAAAAGGGCCTGGTTTGTGTTTATTCGTTGCCATTCACCAAACCCTAAAAACTGAAATCAAACAATAGGACAATCTTAGTACAA
>VMBQ01015434.1:0-14315 GCA_007657795.1 Dreissena rostriformis | reverse complement strand
AACAATGTCCGCTCATTGTTTGTAGAGTGATCAAACAAAATGTAGCTTTAGACATATTAAATACCTTTTAATTTCTTTTCAGATTAAAGTTGTTACTGCTATAAGAATATGGTTTTTTGCTTATATATCAATAGTTGTGAACAAATTTGTTATTAAGAAATATATTAACTTTAATTTAATTTAAACCACTCCATCATACTCTTTTTGTTTGCTTTTCAGCTGAAGATCAAGGCTTCCTACCAGTACGCTGTGACCAGACAAGAAATCTTCACTGATGTGGACATCACGGTCACTCGCAACCCCAACCCTCCCGCGTTCACAAGCCCTGCCTGCTCCAACAGCATCACAGAAATGACTGTCCAGGGCTCATCTGTATTCCAAATACTGGCAAATGACGCTGATGTGGTGGTATGATGTTAATGTATTGCTTGTCTACTTTAGTATTATCTTTGAAACAAGTTGTGATTAATGTCAACTTTTGTTCCAATTTAGTGAATTTAGAAGTTCCGTAATATTTCTTTTTTTGGTTTAAAAAGTGTGCAATAATTTTTGATACAATGCATGGTGTTTACAAATGCATCTTGAAAAACCATAATAAATATTCATAGAAAAAATAATTTCAAATGCATTCCAACCAAAGTGTCTGTTTTGCTTCCCATTTATGTTATGAGAACTAGCTTGGAATTCCACAAAGTTCTGTTTTAACTACACATGCCATTTTTGTGTTACAGGATGTGCCAAACTTGAGATTCGCTATCGTTGAGAACGTCAACAGTCAGGACTGGACCCACTTCTACGTTAACCCTCTGTCAGGCCTTATAACACTCAACAAGTACCTGGATACTGCCGGAAATAACCAACAGACATACACCGTATGTTTGATTGCCTTTTGTTCGGTGTCTTTATGTTTTTTTATTCAGTGGTGTTAGCCGTATGTTTGGTTTTCCTTCGTTCATTTTATTTATGTTTTTTATTCAGTGATGCTAGCAGTATTTTGGTTGTCATTTGTTCATGTTCTTTCTGATTTTTTATTCAGTGTTGCTAGAAAACACATCAGTTTGACGTATATGAGATGTTGAGTTTTCAACACATAAACCCATGTTGTTGTTGTTTATTCCAGTTTGGTGTCAGTGTGAGTGATGGTCGAGGGCGGACTGCTACAACAACATGCATAATTGCAGTACAAAGGAGCCAGTTCAGCCCGCAGTTTATCAATTTGCCTGCTGGTTTAAGTGAATACAGGACAACTATCAACTTCAACATGCCACTTAATCAAGTGTTCTTTAACCCAGAAGCCATCGACAATGATCTTAGCACGAATGTACGTGGGAAACAATCTATCTCTTGATGATTTAATTCTTTTAAGGAATAAGGTGTCTGAAATCATATAAGTAATTTAAATGGTTATAAGAATAACAATTGAAAGGATATTAATTAATTATTATAATTACTGTTTAGAAATGATCTTTAATAATTTATATTGTTTTGGAATTCCCAAATAACTGTTTATAATTTAGCCAAGTTCAGCTTCTGATAGAAAGCCAATACAAAAATCAGTTTTAAACCTGTGTCGCAATGTTTACAAATCTGAACTACCATGGTTACTGTTCGTAAAAACTATAATGAAGTGTAAAACATAGAAGCGTAACTTAAAACTTGCTCTTTGGAAGCAGCAAAGATCTATCAATGAAACAGTTATTGGATCTCCGGTAGCACTACATTGTCACTTGACCTTATTTATCTGAAACTGTTGTTTCCATAGGGACAAATCATGTACGAGATCACTGGCTATGATGCTGCCCCGGGATACTTTGGTATTGCTCGTGAGAACCCCGCAAACCGGAACTCCCGAGCAAATATCTTTGTCAAGTCACCACTTCTGGCTCAGGACCGAGCCCAACAATATGTGGTATGTAACCTTACAGTTAAATATTAACTGTATTATAATGTAGACTCGGTAATTGAATTCATAACTACTTTTGTGCATATAAATTTGTCTTCATATCATTTATGTTAAAGCCGAAAACTGGTTCAAATGCTTATTAACTGTTTATGATCATGCATATTTTGATAAATGTTCTTGTTCTTGTAAGTTATTGTTAAGTTTATGAGGGAAATAACAAAAATATAAAAATTACAAGTGCAGTACTGTAGTTAAGATGGTTTACAATTAATAAGTAAGATCGTTACAAAATTGTTGGGATCTATACATGTATATTGCTAGCCCATTACATTTAAATGTTAAGTATTTTGTTATCAGGAATGCTGATCATTCATATTGATCATTTTAGATTGGACTCAAAGCGTATGACAGCATTCGACCTGAAGACGTGGCAATCACTAATCTGACCATCTTTGTCAACCGCAATCCGTCTGCTCCAGTGTGGACTGACAGGGTTTACACAAGGAATATCAATGAAGAGGAGCCATGGGGAACCTTTATTTTGCAGATGACGGGCAGCGACCCAGATAATGTGAGTATATTTACGAGAGTTTAGGAAATTCATTTCGTATCAAATCCATGTAATCCCTGGACATTGCTAATGGCAATACTGATTATGATGTTGTTGATGATGATGATAATGATGATGATGATGATCAGATGGCTTGTAATGATGATGATGATGGTCATGATGATCATGATGATGAAATAGATAAGAGTGTTGCTGCTGATGCTTCTGCTTATTATGGTGATGGTGATGATGATGATCAATATTTTTTTAACGAGGATTCTTCATAATGGACAATACTTGTTTTTTTTATGATCATGAGTCTGCAACTGTTTACTTATCATGCAAATTTCTTTGTTTTTGTCTTTCAGCACAATGTCCAGTTCATTGCCAGTCAGCCAAACCCTCTAGACTGGAACACCTGGTTCTTCGTGGATGCCAGTGGCATGATCTTTGTCAAACGCTCGCTCGTCGATGCACCTTCAGATACCTATAGTGTAAGCAGGATTTTTATATGTTGTTTATTGTTAAACAGAAATTGCTCAATTATCTACATCAAAATTGATTTTTTATAAATTCAAAAGTTATGTTGCCATTGGATTAAATGCCTTGAAGATTCTTTTCTAAAAAGAATGCTTCCATTGTTTGAGCTTTCTATGGCATGTATTTTACTACTGAAAAAGTCATTGATTTTGTATTTTCTCAAAGGTCACATTCATATTGATGGATGATGGGATACCAGCACGGAACTCTACCAACACAGCCTCTGTCACAGTCACAATTAATCGAAACCGGGCCTGTCCCTCTTTCCCATCAGGACAGACCTTCATTGGTAACATGCGGGAAAATGTCCCCATCGGGTCTCCCGTGACGATAATTACTGCACTGGATTCAGACCTGGTATGTGTACGAAAAAAACCCTTATTTATGTATGTTTAAAACATGATTTATAATCGTAATAAAATTTAGTGATCCACTTAGTATTTAGAATACAAACATTTAGAATATAAAGACATCACATGAATTTTATGATGTAAGTACTAGTATATTTCTTCTATTTCAGAATGCCCCCTACAATAACATCACTTTTTCGATCAATGCTGGCTCGGATCCGAACTTCTTCTTTGAAATCGTGAAGCAGACTACAAACACAGCTGAGATCAGAACTAGGTCACGCCTTGACAATGGCGGGGAGTCCACACTTGTGTATCGGGTAGGTGTACCTTAATGTAACAATAAGTTTTTAAGTGCTTGGTTTTTTGATATTGTTAGTTTTGGTGTTGTTTTTATTTTTTTTAACTATACATTTGTCTGTTTTCGTTACTTTGCAGCCATGGGTAACCATCACCAACCCTGTTGATCGTCGATGCAGTGCCTCCATCATGGTGACAGTGAATGTGGATCGTAACCTCGAGACACCTGTGTTCAATCAGACGCTCTACACAGCCACCATACCTGAGGACACGCTGCGAGACACAGTCATCAGGACTGTTACAGCAGCTGACACAGATCGTCTGGTATGATTATTAATTTGTCATATTTGATTTTGCAGTATCCATTTTAAGGGCTCTGATAATGATCAGGCTTCACAAAAATAATGAACTCTGAAAGAGGTTTTTATTTACATGACTTATCTGTTCATAAGAATGCTCTCACTAAAATTATACAATCTTGTGAATTTTCAGCTCCAGTATAGAACCGTTTCGTATTCTCTGCAAACAGGCAGTTCTGTCAATGCTCTGCGCTACTTTGCGATCAACAGCCAGACAGGACAGATCTATTTGACCAACAGTCTTCATGATGATTCGTCTAACGTCAACCAATATGTGGTGAGTACCTTGCTTTGAAACTTTATTTATGCATTGGATTTCTTTAAATAAAAATTGTGACAAAAATATGAAATAATCTTTTGACAAATATTTTATTATCAATATTTAGTGGATAAACAATCAAGATGTCAATTCATTTAACTTGTTCCTTTTTCTTTCATGCAGTTCAATGTGATTGCCAGTAATGCTGACCAGATTTCGAAAACAGCGTCTGCTCGAGTTGAGGTCACAGTGTGGAGAAACCTGAACACACCAATTTTCCGGAATACAGCTAGTTATCCCCAGACCATTGCATGGAATGCAGGAGCACTTGGTCCGGTGATAATCTCCCAAGGGGCTATCTCAGCGACAGATTCTGACAACAATGACTATGTATGTTTTTATGTTTGTAGTGGATTCTTCTTCTCACTTTCAAAAAACGAAAATTGGGATTTTTTCTAAAGTGGGTGAGAATATAGAGTTAGTGAGAAAATCAATTAATAGTATGTTATAAACTTACTTTAAATCAGTAAATCTGTTCAATTTGTTCAGTTGAGTGCATGTTTAAGAGGCACTGACATTATGTTTGAAAGTATATTTTGATATATTTGAATTATTGCCATTTCAGTCGCCGTACCGCACTGTGACCTACAGTGTTGTGGGAGTGCTGCCTGAGTACACGTCCCTGTTCTCCATAGACAACACTGGTACACTGCGACTAAACAACCGAATTAGCACAGATGTAAACACCATTCTGGACAGATACCAGGTAAGATTGCTTCAGGAATAAGAACTTAAACCCATAGAATGTCCACAAAAGTATAATTATCTTTGATTGTTTGAATGTTTTATTATGTAGCATGAATCACTTTAATATAAAATAATTTGTATCAGATATAAACTTACACACGAGTGTAGTTGATTTGGTGTCCATGTGGCCAATGGCTGGTCCTGGGTTTAAATTTATTTGCTCTTAAAATCTAAGTTAGACTGTCAGAGTCGAAAGTTCTCATTCTACCAAGGTCACAAATGTCCTAGTGTGTCAATACAACTTGAAATATAGCTGAAACAAATACTGGTTCAAATATCCATTCATCCAACAGGTTCAAATCCGAGCCTGTGACCAGGGTGTGCCAGCCCTATGCAGTACAACCATCTTCAACGTGAACATCAATTTCAATCTGAACAATCCGTCATTCCTGACCGGAGCTTGCGGCAGCAACCTGTTGGAAATCCAGGCGCTTGGTGTTCCTGTCAACACTATTGCAGTTACAGATGGTGACAATGCTGTAAGTGGGGCTGAAGGTCAATTATAAGTTCAGCCTTGTTCTAGGGAAATTAGACTTCATTAACTTCTAACTGAAAATACAGTTTAGGCCGAAAGTGTTTTCTCTGATTAGCCTGTGGGACGACACTTTACGCACATTAATTAGGCTCATTCAAGAATCTGGTTTTCTAAACCATGTTCTTGTGAAATTTGTTTAGTTTATTGAAAATGCCTATTCATATTTCTTATAAGGTATATTGGTATATGCATGTAGTGATGTATTTGCACATGACATTGGTTAAAATGCCTACAGGAAAAGGTGGTTTATTATTGTTGTTATAAATTATTGTTGGTGTGTTTGTTTCAGATCTATGGGGAGGTGGAGTACACCCTGACCCCTGTGACCGCTGATGCAGGTAGCTTCTTCAGCATCAATGACCAGGGGCAGATAACTGTGATCAGAAGTCTTGTTGGTAGCGGGAGAGATATGTACAATGTAAGATTGCTCACAATGTTGAAACTCCGATTGTTAAGATACTATTAACTCTTTTGAAAAGAACATGTGACATTGTAAATTATACTGAAGAACATATATAACTTTTATTAATCCTGTTTGAATTTCATTACCTGTCAAAGTAGGCGGAAGATTTCCATAAGTAGAAGGTGGATTTCTAGCTTATTTTAACTCTAGCTTCACACGGTAGCCTGGTGTAGTCAAATATGTTGGTATAAATTGCAGACTGATTGACCCGCCTCCCGTTTCTTAATGAAACTCCGGAGTTTTACGCTATGAACTGTGTATGTTTTAGTTCACAATTGGCTTACGTGATGGTGGTGGCCGGACATCTGCCACAGCACTGATCTGCACTTTCACCGTCACACGTAACAACGGAGACCCATTCTTCCTCAATCTCCCGAATGTGTTCGAGATCAACTCCACACTCAGTCAGGGCGTCGACTTCTATCGTGTTCAAGCTAACGACCCAGACCCTGTGGTGAGTGATAAATCCTCATGAATTGTTTTCGATAGTGTTTAGATTTAACAAAATACTATTATGCGTTTTTGTTTGTTTTTTTTCTTTACATATAATCAAGTGTATTGATGTATTTTTAATTTGATATACTTGCACAAGAAACATAAGCGGTCATGTTGTAAATGTAAATTCTGTATTGTAATATAATATAAATAACTAAAATAAAACTCATTACTTTTGAAACCAATGACGATCATCCACAGTTGCATTCATAAGTATAACACAACCTGTTTTGTTTCTCTTTCCAGAACTCACCGTTCGGAACACTACGCTTCAGTCTGATCAACAACGCTATCTTCTCCATCAATGATGTGACCGGCCAGATACGTCTAGCCCAGAACCTGCCTTCTAACATCAGCACCGACCAGCTCACAGTAATTTGCATGTTAACTTTGCTACCAAATTGTTTTATATGACTGTACTGTGAGTGTGTGTATATTTCATTTTATTACTTGAGTGTGTGGATTTGTTTTTTTTAATCTGTCTAACATTTAAGCATTATCTTAATTTTTCTTACAATCTGATTTTTACTGTACAGTTAAACTAATATTATTACATGTATAAACATATACATACATTTGTTTTATACATAAAGCATGGTTTACTATAAGCAAATAAATAATGTAAATAATATAAAATATTTAAGATAATTATTGATCTGATAGGCTCAACGTTTCTGTTGCATTTTAAGAATACGTTCTGTTATAGTTGTTTATTAAACAGCGCACGCCTTAATTTTTTTGTTACAACTGAGACGCTTTTTGCCTTTTTAGATTGTGGTGAGAGTAGCAGACCAGGGACAGCCATCTAAAGTGGCGACATCCATCCTGACGCTGGTTGTCAAGTCCAACTTCATGACTCCGTTCTTTGCTGGCGGCCTTTTCAGTAACACAGTAATGGAGACTTTCGACATCAACCGGGCAGTGCTCCAAACACTAGCAACGGACAATGACCTTGTAAGAGTTTTTGTTTGTATTTGAAGGCATAAGATACATTTATGCAATATTTCTTGAAAATGTGTTATTATCTACGTGCATTATCCCTAATGTTGATCTATACAAAAGTATTTTATGTGGTTTTATGTTACTTTTTATATTTTAAATGAAGCCATCTTTTTTGTATAATGAAGATTTATTGCCTTGATTTCAGCCTCCAAACAATGTTAAAAGTTACGACATTGACTCGTCGTCTGCTGAAGTACTCGCCTGCTTCCGCATCGATGACAACGGAAACATTTATGCAAAATACGCTCTTTATGATGCCCCATGCAGTGCACTGAAGCAGTACAATGTGAGTTTGACATTTGTTAACGTCATAAATATAGTCATGAAATTATGTTTAAAGAAACATGTATAAACTTGTTTCATTTGATTAGTTATCTAGTGTTAAGTTTTTCTATACAGACACAGTACACATGTTGAGATTAAATAAATCTGAACACAAAGTAAAGGCATTTAACTTACAAACATTCAGTAAAATCTCTGTGTGACTTTGTTGTGATGTTATTCTTTTCCACGCCTCAGATGTCGGTACGAGCCTCAGACGGTGGTGATCCCGCCAGAGTGTCTGCCCCTGTCCGCGCCACCCTGAACATCCTGCGTAACGACTTTACCCCAAGCTTGACCTTCGCTACTCCGCAAAACATTCGTGAGGATATTGGCACAAACCCAGTGGTCACAATCACATCTCAGGATTTTGACACTACAGTAAGCTACTTTACTTAGTAATGAATCTTGTTAATTACATCGTTTACAATAATAATAATATTGCCTTGTGAATCCAAATTACTTGAGATTGGTTGGTTTTCATTAAAGTCTTTTTATTGTTGTTGTAATTTCATCTATAATCCTTTTTTGGTTTACATGTTGGTAAATTTTGAACATGTCAGCATAAAACAGTTTTACAAGTGTCTGACACTCGTTGGTATGACATTCCAGATTCCGTTCGGGAACGTGACATACAGCAAGATTGAGACCACCCCCACTGACTTCTTCACACTTAATGCCAACACAGGTCTACTGACAGCGAACGGCAATCTTCTGACCGACACAAGAGAAGTGTACAATGTTTGTGCAACGTTTCCGCGTTTTTTTATTTTTAGATTTTGATTCAGTTAACAGAAATGTGTATTTAATTTTTTGAGTACAGGTAAATAAAATGTATCATAAATTGTTTTCAAAAATCTATTAAAGAAATCTAAGTTTTTCAACCCTAAACTACAAGTTTTTCATTTATACATAGCAACGTTATTTTAGCATACATGAAGTATTTTACTTGAATGTCCTTTTATACGCCCATTTTTTCAAAACGGGACGTATTGTAGTTTCTCCCTTGGCGGGCGAGCGGGCGGCGGGCAGCGGCGGCGTCCACATCAGTGTCCGCTCTCTAATTCAAGTACTTTTCATCCGATCTTCACCAAACTTGGGTCGGGAAAAAACGAGGTCACGAGGTCACTTAGTGCATTTCAAGCATTTAGCATTTTGTCAAAAACCTTCGAACGGGCGTATCTTGTGACAATTGGCACTCTTGTTCTATTTCTTATTCTGTGATATTCTGCAGATTCTCATCACAGTAGCAGACAGAGGTCCGATCCCCAAGAGAAGCCAACGCCTTCTTGATGTCAACGTGAACAGGAACCTGTTCTCCCCTCAGCACAACCAGGCCGGTTGGTCCTTCAACATCCAGGAAGTCCTTGCGGTCGGGACTGTGATCAACACGATAGGAGGCTACGACAATGATACCAAGGTTGGTCACAAGTTCATTGGGAATTGGGTAATATTCATTCGGGTATTATGTACATCAAGTTCATTGTTGCTTAAAAATGAATCCCTAACTGTTTACCAGTGTTTGAATATATATAATAAAATATAACTAACTTGTAGAGTTTTGTTGTGGTAAAAAATAAATGGGATTTTCGGTTAGTTATTAATTACCTCGTCCATTCATAAATTCCGTGATAGGACTGCGAAATTACCATTGTTTAACTAAAAAAATAGTAATCTACTAATCAACTTATTTGAGTTGTACCTTTCAACAGTAACATTCTACTAATGGATTTTTTTTCCAGAATCCATGGAACCAATTCATCTTTAGGAGTGAAGGCAATTCATTGGCGGAGCAGTATTTTACACTGGACACATCTGGTCGTATCATAGTGAAGTCACCTGTGTACAAAGACAACCTGAACACACCACAGTACACTGTAAGCATATGTATCTTCTTTTCTTTCAAAGAAAAATCATGAGGATCATACAAACATATTTGAACCCAAATTATAGTTTCACCATGTGCATAACGCAGTTGTGAAGAAAATGTGAAATTTGCATGCTCTTGAAATATTTTAAAACAATGCAATAATTGGTTGGCTATTTGTATGAACAGAATAGTTCTCTTTAAATTACTTTTGTCATCGATCTAGATATTCGATTTACCCTTTCCTACTCAGAAGCAACGTGAAAATGGCTACACATGTATATGCAAACAGGATAAAATCAGAACAGTCTGCTAGTCACTCGCAGTCTGTTCAGGCTTTATGCTGTTTGCTGCTCATAAGTATCTTAGGGTTAGAAATGAAGTCTTTCAAACTTGAATCTTTAAGAAAGTTAGTTAGTTTAATTTGATTTTCTTATGGACTACAAACGGGTACAAATTTGTATCTGATAATTAAGAATCAAAGCCGGATATTGTTTTACTTTTTTTCCAGTTGAACTCCAGGATGATTGACAAGCTGGGAGCTATTGACGGCCGTCAGAGCGCCCTGGCCCCAGTCACCATCAACGTTAACCGTAACATTGGAGACACCATTGTAGGTACCTTAAGACCCTGATGCATCAGGGGCTTAAGTTATACTTTCTTATACACACACATGCTTCACTTGAAGCACACATGACTCGTTGGGAAGTACTAGGAACACCATCTATACAGTGTCTGCAACTGATTCCGATAGACTGGTATTGTAATTTTTATAGAATAAAGAATTGTATGTAAAAAGCAATACTAAGAACATTGCTTGAGTGTAAAAATAAATAATTATAATTAATGTCCTTTGAAGCATAACTGTAGTATTTGATTATATTTTGATCATCAATATACATGTAAAAAATGTATAAACAGAAGTTATCTCTAAAACATAGTGTTGCAATTAAAATATGATTTATGAATTTAGTTTAATATCAGAATATTACTGATATATACACATATATTAATGTTTATTCGAATGATGCATCAGGTTAATGATGCTTAAGTTATACTTTCTTATACACTCACATGCTTCACTTGAAGCACACTTGACTCGTTGGGAAGTACTAGGAACTGTGTTGATGCCTAAATAACATTGTTTATTGAACACTTACTTTGGCTATGCTTCAGTGATAGTTTAGACACTTAGAGATACCAACATGCATACAGGGGGCTCCATTTGTACTTTTAAGACTTGAAACTTTTTCATAAATATTTAAGCGGAACTCCAATGGTACCTCAAACACAACTTACAATTAAAGAATATGATCTGAAAGTCAAAGGGACTTATTTTGTACGTATGAGACTTAACTAAAAGATTGTGTTTGTCTCTTCTTTTCTTGTTAAAACAAAATCAAATTAAGGTCAAAATGAAGCAATACCATTTTTAGAAGGTATTAGATAATACATAAACCAATCAAGACACTTCCACTCTTCCAAAGAAAAGAAAATGTGTAAGTGCAGCAACAAAAAGTGTTGGTGCATATTTTAATACAGCAATATTTGAATACATAAACCTCTCCATTGGACAGTTTACTGTGAGTCACATGGTAAAACAAACACATTGATACATATATCATAATCTATCGCAATGTATGGGATAAGAATTTTAATAACTTCTTACTGTATGTGTTAAGTTAAGTTTTAAGTCAAAATATATTTATAATAACACGTAAGTTTTGTTAAATTATCTTTACAGTGCAGTAAATGTTTCAGAAATATTGATACATTGAGGCATTTATACTCATAGAAAATAAAACATGCACAACACTTATATTAGGCATCTGCTCAATAGACTATAGTCTCATTAGTGGAAACAATACTCTTTTATGAAAATGATATTGTAATAAATATGTTTCGTTTATTCAGTAACAAAACATTATTATTAAACTAAGTTCAGCCCCTTCTCCATCGTACAGACTGTAAATCCATCTATCTTTCCAGCATTTAGCTTCACAGGGATTATACACGTTTTCGAGGGCATGAACATCTGCGGGCGCTCGAAAAATACGTTCATGCCCGAGTGCGCACGAGGGTAAGAACGGATAATTAGAGCGCCCGTAGATGATCATGTCCGAGAAACGTGTATTTTCGCTATTATTGCAAAAACCAATTTCAAATACAAAAATAATTAATAAAAATCAGTCAGTAGCTCTACTCGTTCTGTTGACTTGTTCAATCGATATATGTTATGGAAGCAACTATGCACGGACCGTAGTCTAATTTTAGAACACTGGGGACCGATTTATGGATATGAAAACACCACGTGGCTTGAACAGGCATCCATTGCTTGTGCAGCGTTGTCTTATTGTAGAACACGACGGACCAATTATGAATGTGAAAAACACATAAGCTGGCTTGAACGGCACGTGCATCGCCTTGTTAATACACGATTTCTCCCGTTCAAGCCCTCCTTTTGCAAAGTTTCTGCACCCCGTCAGAGGGCATTATACAAAGAGTTTATGCAATAATTACTAAACATACCTTTGTTTGGGGGGCAATTCATTGATGACAATATTAAGTGGCCACACACTGTAAGATGATGACCTTAATAAAGAAACACCTTCTGTGTTCACCTGTAATGAAATGTGTAATTCCTTTGACATTGTTATTTGTTCAGTGTCAACGAAATGAGACCCCTTGAAGTGCTCCTTGTATAAGTAACCATCAAAACATCATTAATGCCACTTTTAGTCATATTTTCCCTTGTCTCCCTGTAGTGGACTTCTTTTTCTGATAAACCTGTATTGTCATAAACAGTTTTTAGAATTCTTCATAGAAAACATAAAACAAATTAAATATATATAATAATTATCATTCACTATGTTTCATACCAGAATTAATTGAAACAACTACTTTTAAGCACTGAAGGTCATAGTTCTATAATGAGGACAAACACATTAATGTTTATTTTCGTTTGTTTCTTTATTCAAGGTGTGGTGTTCATTTAGTCAGTTACTTTATGTTAGCAGAAAACCTGATACAATGTTTAAAAAATACATTGTTGCTGATGTGTAATCGTGTTAGTTAATCTTTTTACCAAAAAGTCTGAGCTATACTACTCAACCAAATGTTGCTGTCGGCGTTGGTGTCCGCATGCTCAGGTTAATGTAAAGATGCAATATCTATAATCATTGTTTTTGTTACAGGTATTGAATTTATAAACTAAATCATCTCCAAATCGCTGTTTCTGCTACAGGAATTCGATGGCAATTTCACACATGTATTTGGTGCCATTGCCTGAGATCAATGATGAAGCTTAAAGCGCTATTAACACTAAAAATAGCCAAAATTGCAACTCTAGATGTGGTCAGTAACATAGATTTAAGAAGATACAAAATGCTCTTTTTTATATTTTTAATTTTGTGTGACACAATATATTCAACACATGTTAATGTACCATGTTAGTGTTCGTGTGTCGTATGAATAGATATCGTTGGGGGAAATTAAAATGTTCANATACGCGTTAATTGGTCTTTCCGATATAAACAATTGTTGTTCTCGCAGTTTGGATTTAAGTGTTGACAATTTATAATACGGGTCGAAAAGAAACTTTTGTGTTTATGTCAATTAATAGTTGTTAGTTTTGTTGAAAGAGTAATAGGTGTTTTGTTTGGATTTTATTATGGATTATGCACCATAATTCAAAGGTAATGTTTTAACAGCATATGCATGTGCTTCTAATTTCCCAATAAATGCGCACACGCACTCTATAGACGGTGACATGTTTATTGGAAGAGATTAAATAAGATAAACGACGCCTGGGGTATCCCCTCTATGTATTGACCGAGTTTGGGGGCATGAATGTCTTTAAGGAGCATAACGGGATTTATATCATGGAAATATGGTCAGATATAAACTGACTGACGCGCGGGTCAAATTTTCGGTGCGTCAAAATGACGCACGGCAGAAAAATGGTCGGGTCAAAAACGAGTCATTTTCAAATTGCTCGCGTCAAAACGCAGGATTCTGCGTCTATTGAAATCCCTGTTTCTTTTTTCGTCATTCGTGGTTTACAGTCCCTTTAAAACCATCACACTGAATTGTACCATTATTGAAACAATATGAGTTTTAGAAATTTCAAAGATTTTATTTTCAAATATATATTTTGATTTTTATTTCAGTGAAAGATTGTAGTAACATTAAGTTAAAATTGTTCTACATCTTGAATTGTTTTCCCATTTCTTTAACAAACATTTATAAAATTGTTTTAACCATCAATATTTTTTTCCTTTAAATGTTTGTATGTGTTCTTAGAGAATGTGAATTATTTTTATTATTATAATAATGATACCATTACAAAATAAAATGATACATTATGATGTGCATGTATACATTTATGGACTGTATATTTTTGCAGTCTAAGTGTTCTAGAAATATCTAATGTTATTTTTGAAAATGAGACCATATAAGCAAAAGTAAACCTTTCATAAATAAATGGTCATTTAATTATTTATAAAACCTTAAAGTAACAATAAAGGTGACGATCCGTAATTATTTACCGATTTTTTTTTTTTTT